>JBAMBP010000975.1:0-239698 GCA_037044515.1 Phortica magna | reverse complement strand
TGGCAGACGACAGTGGGTCGTCGTCTGCCTCGGCGATTTCGACCAAGCAGGAGGCGGCGGTGGCACTGGTGCTCGGCGTCTACGTCGGCAGACGACAGTAATAAAGAAGGCTGTGTCCGTGAGAAAAGAAATATAAATGTTTTAAATCAGATGAAATTCAGGAAAAAAATTGACTTAATTTTGACAGCTATGAGTGATTTCAAAATTGTTTAAAAATGTCTGAATGAGAATTCTGGCCTATAGCGATTTATAATTGGGTTGTGTTTGGGGCGAAATTGGTATAGTGCAATTTTTAGCTGACAACCAACAAAGTAAGAAGTTCTCAGCTTAGTCAGCTTGTTTTGGGACACAAATCTTTGAAAACATAAGTAGCTCAAATATCTGAGATAATATGTTAGCGAATGTTATTTGCTCAGGTGTTTAGTAGCTTGTTACACATGCTATTTACTACAAACGTTAAAAGATTTATGGGATTTAATTTGGGCAATTGGATCAATGAAATTGCTGTTTAGGTGACAAATCATATTTTTAATAACAGATTCTTTCAAATTGAATAAAGACGTAGTATTCTAATCCATACTAGTTTTTTTTATTTGGTAAAATATTGAACATGTATTAACCATCATTTGCTTTTGTTAAGTCCTGGGTTACTTGGGTCAGCGTAGTGGCCTTAACCACGGCTAATGCGCCTTCCGTTGCGGTGGCGTTGTTGATGTTGTCGTCTTTGACGTTGTCTTTGTTGTCTTTGGCGACGAGCACGGGCTTGGCGACGTCTGGCTTGTTGACGGCGACGTTGCTGTTGCTGTCTATTGGAATTGTTTGTAGATGGGCTAGTTGATGATGATGAAGAAGTAGCAGCTGATGGATTTGTGGTGGAGGGGTCGGATGGCGTTGCACTTGACGAAGGTGTGGATCCAGCTGGAGTTGAACTGGCTGGTGTAGCGGCAGAGGTTCCAGCGGCAGGGGTTCCAGCGGCAGGAGTTGCAGCACCAGGAGTTGCAGCTCCAGACGTGGCAGCACCAGGAGTTGCAGCACCAGGCGTGGCAGCGGCAGGAGTTGCAGCACCAGGAGTTGCAGCACCAGGCGTGGCAGCACCAGGAGTTGCAGCACCAGGCGTGGCAGCGGCAGGAGTTGCAGCACCAGGAGTTGCAGCATCAGGCGTGGCAGCACCAGGAGTTGCAGCACCAGGCGTGGCAGCGGCAGGGGTCGCAGCGGCAGGCGGTCCAGCGGTATCGTCTGCCGAAACTGTGGCTATCGAAGCTGCCAAGATGGCAAAAGTTAAGACGATAAAATACTTCATCTTTGTTAACGCTCAATTCAAATGTGATGTTGGATGGACAAAACGCTATCATTTATATAGTAATCTTAACGCTCGTATTTTAAAAATATTGCTTGCTAACTATACAAGTGTGTCTATTGTTGTCTGTATTAGCTTATCGAAACAAATAGTATTGAGGATGAAAAAGGTGTTTTCATTGATTTCTTTGCTATCAAAAATTAAAAATTTTGACACATTTCATATTTCATTTGTATTTACTTTGATTAAACAAATAAATATGTTTATTTTCTATTTGCTATAACACATTAATGCCAATAGAAGAAACTAAAGAGTCAACATATTTGCACATCTTTTTCTCCAAAATATTTTTATTGTAACACAGTGAAAAAATACATCTTTAGCAGTGGCTTATAGATAAGAAATAAATACTCTGCATTATTTTGGCAAAACAAGTTGAGACAGGAACAGGTTACTCCAATAGACATGAATAATCAATAGAACTACAACTTGATAAAAATATACTTTTAGTTTTAAGCAAAATTATTTTTTATCACGAATTCGTAAATATAATTTACATAATTTACCATACCAAAAGGAAATTGAGCCGTTTAATAACGCCTTCGGTGCACACTGTTTGAATGGTTCAGTACTGTATAAGTCTTATCAGCTTTATTTGCTTTTATGCAAGGTGCCCTTCTTTTAAAGGCCAATAGCATGCTTGCTTTCTTTACACGAGAAAGGTGTTTGCAACGTGTTTGATGTACCAAGAAGTGTCAATGTTACATTCAACTTTCTATACATGACGTACTGTTTTTAATACTTATGTACTGTTCTGTAGTTAAATTCGTTAAACAATGAAAGTGAAAAACAAAAA
This sequence comes from Phortica magna, assembly GCA_037044515.1. NCBI lineage: Eukaryota > Metazoa > Arthropoda > Insecta > Diptera > Drosophilidae > Phortica > Phortica magna. Next base: position 237,545 of record JBAMBP010000975.1, on the reverse strand, counting down.
ATTGAGCAGAATCGTAAAATATAACAGATATCCGTCAATGGCAAGGAGAATATCCAGTCCTTGAATAAGTTTAAGCCAACTACTATAGGATGGAATGTGAATACTGGTGTCACAGTCATACAGGCGATCTAAAACACACGGTGCATATTTTTAATGGGCCGGACTAAACATGTGTAAAGTAATTTCGTTGTCTAAAGAAAGTTTAATTTCTAATAACATCTTTTAATGAACCCCAGTATAGCCTAGTTGGCGTATAACTAACTTATAAAAAAAAAATAAAAAAAAAGAAAAAATATTTGATTTTAGAAGTAGTCAAGATAAGTTTCAAGAAAAAAAAAACATGTTTGATTGAAAGTCTGTTTTTTATATTTAAAAAAAAAAAAAACTTAAAATAACTTTAATTTCAAAGTTTTTGTTTAAATTACTTTATTAGAAATTTTACATTTGCTTTCCCTTTAGTTTGCTTGTGATTTTTTTAATACTCTTGGCGCAGTTAATATTATAATTTTGTCACCATAAAAAGTGTATATATACTTGATCAGCTCGACAAAACGAGTTGATTTTGCCATGTCCGTCTGTCTATCAGCCTGTCCATATACGATCTACTCCCAAAGTTTTTGCAGAGAGTCAAATCATTAGTCGGAACTGGGAATATTGGACCACTGGAACTGGTAACCTTCATGCAAAAAGAAGAAGAAAAATTATCAAAACTAAAGTCAAATTATGGAGACATTTTTTGTTTTTAAAGATAGGGTGTTGGATTAAAATACTGGTTAGATAAAGAGAAATGTAATTCTAAAAAAAGTGCCTGAAGAGAGTTTCTTCTGGTTTTATTTATCTTAAGCACAATTGAAATGATAAATCACGACATCTCCTTTAAAATTTGAGAAATGTTGCGAAACAACTGAGCAAGCTTAGATCTTTAATTTAATTGATTGGATCAATTCAATTATTATTATGAAGACGTATTTTCATCTCATGGAGCGGAAAGTGGATAAAAAGAAAAAACACATAGTTTTAATAGATGTTCATTTTTATTTTATGTGTAAAATATTGATTTTATACATTTTGCATTAGTTTAGTCGTTAGTTAGATGGATAGTGTCGTGTATTTAACCGCGGTTATTACGCTTGTTATTGCGGCGTTTTTGTTTTTGTTTTTGTTGACGTTGGCGTTTTTGACGTCTTTGACGTTTTTGTCTTTGGCGACGAGCACGGGCTTTACGACGCCTGGCTTGTTGACGGCGACGTTGCTGTTGCCGTTTTTTGGAATTGGAATTGCTTGATGTTGCTGAAGGAGTAGCAGCTGTTGAATCAGAGGCAGAGTCGGATGACGTTGCACTTGAAGTTGCTGATTCTGCTGCTGATGAGGATCCCGAAGGTGTAGCTGCTGCTGATGAAGTTGCTGCTGATGAATCTGCTGATGAAGCTGCTGCTGATGAAGCTGCATCCGATGAAGCTGCTGCTGATGAAGCTGCTGCTGATGAAGCTGCTGCTGATGAAGCTGCTGCTGATGAATCTGCTGATGAAGCTGCTGATGAAGCTGCTGCTGATGAAGCTGCTGCTGATGAAGCTGCATCCGATGAAGCTGCTGCTGCTGAATCTGAACCTGATGCTGTAGCCGAAGCTATTAAAGCAGCCAAAATGGCCAATGTTAAGACGAAAAAGTATTTCATCTTTGTTACTCGTTTAATTAAGTTGTGATGTTGAATTGACAAAAATCTATCGTTTTTATAGCAATTTTAGCGTTCGTCTCTAAAAAATATTGTTTACTAAGTACACGAGACTGTTTATTATAGTCTGTATTAGCTTATTAAAACAAATAGATTTAAAAATGATCGAGGTGTCTTAAAATTTTGAAATAGGTTTACTATTAAAGTTTTAATATTTCATTTGTATTTACTTTGATTAAAAAAAATAATCTATTTATTTTCTACTTGCAATAACATATTAATGTCAATAGACGAATTTAGAGAGTCAACATATTTGCACAACTTTGTTTCTAAATAACGCATTTTAAACTATCACTAGCTAAACAAGACATGTTTATTAAAAAATAAACTTGTATTTCTAACAGAATGAAGAAGATTTTTCGGCATAGCCAGCATATAGATAAGGTATCAATATTCTGGATCAGTTCGACAAGACGAGTTGAGAGAGCTACTTATGTTTGATTTTGTGTCAAACGGTCTGTCTATTAAAGAATGATCCCTTGAGTATTTATATTAAGCTAAAAATTTGTTATAATTGGTGGAAGTTTTCTTGTAGCTGCTGACAGTTTGGATATTCTATGGTATTTGTTAGAAATCTTTGTTTTTAGCGCTTATTTCTTGTATTAAGGCTTTATGTACAGGTGTACTTATAAGTACTGCGGCGGGTACGCCGTGATGGAACCACTTTTGTATCTACTTAAAAAAAAAAAAATATGAGCTAATGAGTGATATGTCAAGGGACCTATAAATATTAGAGGTCTGCATGACTTTTGTTTGCATTAACTCGAATTCTTTTAGATTCTATGTGTTTGAGGCTGACAATCTGTTGAAATGGTTTAGATTGAAATAGTATGCATATCGTAAAGAATGAGTTTGGCATTGCCGAAATCATTTGAATGTTTCAAATTATTGTGTGGTGTGTGATGTTGTCGTTACGATCAGTTGCATAGGGAATACTTCATTATATTCTTTCATATTAAATTTAAATTCAAATTAAAAAACTTGAAAAAAAAACTGCCTGGCTTCTTAGTTACTCTCAAGACTCAGAAAATCTTGACATATTTATAAAAACTCAAAGTGACACTTTGTATATATTTGAACACAGATTTAATTTAAAATTAAAAAATAAAAAAAAAAATACAAAATTGTGTGGAACGGTCATCCAAAATTTGAATAGTCAACATAAAATAATGGCACGCAATAAGAACGTGACTCGCAAAACAGTTGTGAAGCAGACAAAGGTTTTGAAACGTAGGCCCAGGTGCCTGCTTAAGGCAATTATGCAAGCCAAAAGGAAAATATTTATGCAGAATCGTAAAACAAGACAGAAATCCGTCAAATGCACGGAGAACATGCATCCCTTCAGTGCCTATACTGGCGTTATACCGCCCTCGCCAAAGCTCTTTGGCAAACTCTACGAGGAAATTTTCAGGTATCCACATGAGAAGAGGACAACATCACCAGGAAGAAAGGAACAGTGTCAAATTCAGCACAGAAGTCGAAAGAAACGAAATATACCGTCTTATAAATCGAATAAAAGACAGTGCAAAACCCGACGTTTGCAAAAATTAAGAAGACCAAAAAAATCACAACAAACTCGTTGCAGAAAATGTCGACAAACTGCTCAAGCGACTATGAAGACGACTAAGAAGCGAGAGGTGTGTGTACCAATGCTAAAAGACCCGCCTAAATATGAAGAGTTAGCAATACCTTTGGTGAATAGGACGAGAAATAAAGAGCATATAGAGACAAAGCAGTCGGAACAGCAAAAACTTTTATTACACAAAACAGACCAAAATTTGTCGAAACATGAGGAACCACCACTAAGATCAACGAGCCAAACTGATTCACTTAAAGGTCTGTCTCAAAGGCAAGAGGCTATGGCAAGCCAGCAGGTCTCAACGAGTCCAGCAGAGTGCAAAAGTGAACATATTAGACTTGTGCGCTGTAAAAATCCAATTAATTATTCATTTTCTCGGCCATTCCAATGATTCTTAATTCTGAAAGAACACGGAAATATATCGAAACGTAATTGTCCATGTGTTACTTATATTTTTTTATGGCTGATGGCTTATTCGCTTTAAATTTTTCAATTAAACTTAAATAATTGATTAAAATTATTTATTTTCAGTTTTATAAAAATCGCGCTCTTCCAGAAATAAATTTCTTTTAAATTATGTAATTATTTGATATTGGGAGTAACCAAGATCCGAGAAAGTAAAGTTTTTGCTTTCGTTTTTATCGAGTTGAACTCATTGATATTTCGAAAGGAAAATGTTTTTAGTTTTCTAGATTTCGTTTATTTTTAAATATGAAAAATTAATTTTACAGTTTTCATTGAGAACATTCAATTTTCAGCACATTCAATATTAATGTTTTTTCGAGATTTTATGTTGCCATTGAAGAAGAAACAAAAGTAAACTTGGAATAGCACATGACCAGTCTTACTTCTCAATATTAATGCTCTGACGCTTCAAGTTTCCAAAGAATATTGATCAGAAAGATGTCCTTATCATTCCTGTATATACTTTATGGGGTCTGATACCTATTCTTCTAGGTGTTACATATATTTAGCCTGAAAGAAACTTACATATTTTTCTGCAAACCAAAGTTCATATCAAAGTCATATTTCGAGTAAGCATAGTTCACTTAGTCATTGTGTTGCGCCATTTTGGCTTCCTCTTGGTTTAACTACACGTTGATCACGTTAGTGGTTTACATTGACTTAAAAATTCGGTGTAAAAATCCATACAAAGGAACCTCTTCTTCTGTTACTTTTATGTTTCTTGCACATAGTTTTTGGCAATGCCTTCAGTTTGCTCCTTGCCGCTTGACTTTCACATGCAAACGTTTCTGACTTAACAATGCGTTGCTTGCATGCAAAACAAAAAAGCAAAAAAAAAAAAGCCGAGCACACAAAATGGTTGGGGCGTGTGGCGCGTGTCGAGTGTGGGCGTGAATGTGTGTGTGGGCACAGGTGTGTTTGGTGCTAGACAATTGTATTGTTCAACATCCTTTTCGATTTCACTAAGCACGCCTCGACATGTTTTTGTTTCACTGTCGTTGTTGTTATCTTCACTTTATTCGCATGGACACTGCGCATCATTTTGAAGTGCCACATGAGTATCTTTGTGCAACTAAGCTCTGAAACTATTTTATCCCATTTTTTATATTCTTTTATTACTACGACAGTGTTTTTTTTTTTATTTACCTTATTTTACACAATTGTTGGTCGCCCCAAGTTGTTGCCAGTTGGTTCTTCATAGTTGCTGGCAGTGGGTCAAAAGCTTCTGATCATTGAAAATTTAAATGAGATCATGTGCACTTTCGTATGCTTCATTGACATTGCTTGCGTACTTAAAGCGTTGTATTTCAATGAGTGATATAAATAGAATAGAATGGTTATGCGTAATAGAACAAGTTTTGTATTTTGAATGACATTAAAATACATATTAAAGGAAACTATCTAAAATTCAATCATTTTGTGTTGCTAATACTAATAGACTATTAGTAGTAATTCTCGTCTCTATCCTAAGCCATTTCATTATTCAAATTATCCCAATTTGTTCTCAATGGTGGCGAAGGCCGCGACTATCCAGTCAAATTCTCGCAATGTTACATTGCAAGTAGATCTGTAATCATTATTCAAACGCCTTATCTTATAATACAATTTTATATTGGGTACAGAATACCATGCATCTGTGGATATAAATTATGTAGGTAGTCATAATCATATCCTAAACCCGATACCTTTTTAGTTTGTAGTCAACTTTTGTATTGACTACTGTCTCCAGTTTCCTTTATGGAAACAATTATTCCTAGCCAACCATGAAAATATAACAAATTAAAACAAATAATGGTTCAATCGCATCTAATTTGCTTGTTGACACAAGTGTGTTTGAATGCTGAAATACGCCGTAAGTTCTCAAGAACTTGGTATAGAAGAAAGCAAATATTACCGATAGAAAAATTGATACACCGCGTACAAAAACCTTTGAGATTTCGTTGCTTAGAGATGAGTACTTGTTATATACTATTTGTTTTTTCCGAAAGTTTTCGTTTATCAGATTTTTTCAATGAGATTTGTTGACAACTCATACCACGGTTTCATTAAGCTCATTTCATTCTCTCTTTCTTTCCTAACCATTTTGTATTCAATAAACCGCTGCTATAAGCCAAAACGTTCTACCAATTCATTTTATTTCATTTTCTGTCTTTCTCTTTCTCGCGATTTGTTTTAACATGACATTCGGCGTTGTCTCGTCGTCTGTTGCTTTGTTTTTGTCTTTGGTGTTTTCATAGAATTTGAGTGGATTTGTCTATGATTCTTTATGAGATTTGTCGCTGCTCAGAATTTTTTGTTGTTCGCTTTTGGTTTGGTTTTATGTTCTCATTTCGCGTGTTCATGTTTGTTGGCATTATTGTCTTTGTTTTGTTGGTTTTTTGCTACCGTGGTTGTTGTTGTGCTTAGTTTTTCCCTTACCTCATTTACTGTTAAAGCTTGTCAGACGCTTTAGCTCTTAAATGAATTTAGTACAATTGCTGCTTATAGCATTTGGCTTGAACAAAGTCTCGGGCAGCGACGTCGAAGTGTCGTCGTTAAATAGTTTTAATTAGAGTGAAGTGACAGTTAATTAGCAAAGTTGGCTTGCACGACTTTAATATGCTCAACAGCAAACAATAAAGCAACAAAAATAGTTTTAGTTTTTATATTTTGTTTTTGTTTTCATTTCAAATATTTTTTAAATAAATAATTTAAAAAATTTCAAATAAAAGGAAAAAAATACAAAAAATCTGTTACATTGGTTCAGGAAACTAGCTTTTTTCCAGTGTAGCGCATGCATGTTGGTTCATCTGCTTATGTTGAAATTTACATGAAAAGTGCATTAAGCGATTTGTGCTGTTTATCGTCCAACTTGTTATTTTAATGTAGTCGTTTTAACCTGCTTTTTTTCCTATACACATTTCAGCATTATTCTGTAGCATTTCCAGCAACGAGCAACAGAACGTGACGTGAAGCTTTATTCGATAAGAACAACGACTTTTGACATTTTTATTTGCACTCAAAATCGCAATCAAGATCAATATTGTCTACTGAATTGACTATTTGATTGATTTTAGGCATGGTTACAGTTAAAATGTTCTTTGTTTCTTTCCATAAATCAATTTCTTAGTGAAATATTAATTTTAAAATTTCAAAGTTTTTTTCATAAATTTTCCAAAGTCTTCATATAAAAATACTCTTTATTTGGCATCCATGTTGTTTGTTAAACAGGTTTAGTATAACATTTTTATGATTATCAACAAGGACCTAGTTTGACCTCCACCTTTTAAATATAATTGTTACATTTTTTTTGAGTAAATTTGCCTTATGCGTAAATTAAGAATCAATTGGGAAATGTAACAGTATTGATTGTTAGGCATTAATTGTGAAGAGTTCAGAGTACATATTCTAAAAAAGCGACATCTGTCGTATGACTTGCTTTGCTGGCTGCATCCTTCCCATTAATTAATATCCTAAGATAATTGAAATGAACAGCAATTTTCAACACTTTAAACTGCAACAATATCATGGCGTGTTAAAGATTTATGAGACTCAACTCATCTTAAAATTAATAAATGCAAAAAAGAAGAAAAAAAAAGGAAAAAAATACAAGCATTTTTAACGTTGGCTAAAAACAGATTTGCTGTGTGTCAGGCGGTTGTCGGCGGCAAAATTGTACAAGCAACAACTATGAAAACATTTCGTTAGCATTTATTATATAACCAAGCTAAGCAAAAGTCAAAGCCAAGCCATGCCAAGCCAAGCCAGGCGAAAAAGAAAAGTCAAAATTACACTAAGAAGTGGAAGGCAGACTGCACACGTTTGTCCGTCTGTCCGCCTGTCCAAGCACAACAAAAGCATGCAAACAACAAAAATGAAAAGAAAATGGAAAATGTGAAAATATTTTCGCAATTTTATGGTATTATCTGAAATATCAATAAAATAGAGAAAATGCAAAACGAAAAGCTAAAATTTTGTTGCTTTTGTTATTGTTGTTGTTGTAGTTGTGGCATGAGCAGCAACTTTGCAAGACTGCGTGTACGCAATGAAGTTTCTTGTGCTGTCATGTACAAGTATGTATCTAGATACAGTGGTTGCGCGCAACTTTGTCAGTATACAAAAGTATGCACCGGACAAACTAAACAGTCTGTTGATCAGCACGAAAAAGAAGACATAAAGCAAAAGATGAAATCGTTGAATTCGTACGAACCCAAGACTTTAAGTGGTTAGGGTGAAAAAAAAACAACCTAATGAAATCAACGTAGTCCAATGTTAAACAATGGAATTGAAGGACGTTAACTGGTTTATCGCGTATTCTTTTTTCGACCGTCGTAAATTTTTTATAATTTGTTGCAGTCCTTTTTGTATTTGCTTTTATACAATGCTTACAGTTGGCCACATAAAAGCGCAAAACTAAATATATGGAAAAAGTTTCACAAACAAACGAAATGAAACGAAACGAAATAAAAACGAAAACCACAAAATTACATTTAAAAACAAGTTAAAATGTTGTTTGTGGCTTTTGCTATGAATTGATTCCACCTTACATCATCATCGCCATCATCATTGGCATCAGCTTGACTCGAAAATAAATTTACAAAAAAAGGAAAATTCGAATTTTTTTTTATTTTGTTATCAACTTTGTTGGGTATTTTATACATACATATATTCAACTTTTTTTGTGTTGTTTTCTCTGTTCAGTTTATATTTATTTGAATAAAACAAATTCTAATTGTTATTGTTACTGATATTTTATCAAATTACATTAGTAAAATGTTGACTGAAAATGAACTTTAAAAAAAATTACAAAAAAAAAAAATCACCAACAACAAGTGGCAATTGCATATCAGATAAAGTTGATGAGCTATGATGTTAATATATTTTTATTGTTGATTTGATGTTTGTTTATTGAAATGATTTAACATGAAAAGTTTGTTTTACCAACAAAAATGTTTGTTTTTCATGCCATGTTTTTAGTTTTCGTGTGTGTATTTTAATGTTTAAACTGAAGCCATCCTTCGTTGTGCGAATTTAGTTGTTATAATGCAAGCAGATAAATCATGTTTCATAGAAATATCTATTAAATATTTGTTTTGTATTCAACGATTGGAAAAAGTATTAAGCACTGCTCGGACTTGTAATGATGCTATGAACTCAGCTCGCGCATCAGTTCTGCATAAAGTAGTAAATTTCTTGTTACCTGGGTCTATATATGATTTCCGAACTCTACGATTTTATTATAATTATTGTTATATAAAAACTTCAGGCATACTGTATTTGTAAACTTAGATAAGTTAATATATCAGCCCAAGCTTTGCTTCGGCTCGGTTCGGAAGAAAATAAATAAATTCTCATCCAGAAATATATGAAATCTGAGTTTTTATGTAAACAGAAGATTCAGAAGATCAATAATGATTTGATTCGGTAGAATTTTTCTTATATATTTTAAATTTATTTTATTGACAACAAGTAAGACATTGGGCAGTCTAGCGTTTAAATAGGGTTGTATAGGGTAACAAGCCCATTTGAATGTAATTAAGGAAATGACCAACTATGGTAATCTTTCAAGAGTACATGTCATAAGAAAGAAGTGATTAAACTTTCTAATTATCTTAGATTATTCAATGACAGAGAAGTGAAAAGTTTCCCAGCCAGTTTATTAAATAATTAGGATAACAAGTTCAGCAGATTGCATTTGGCTTATCAATTGAACATTATTTTATTACGCTTCCATATAACTTTTATTAAAGAACATACATGTGTTTTTATCTTTTACAGAGTACGAAACTGGGCGTTAAAATTCGGCGTCGACTTGTGGGAATTCGGTAGACAATTTACTAAAATGAACGACATCAAAGGGGTGAGTATAAAAATCTAAAAAAAAAATCCCAAAAAAAAATACAAATGACACAAGTACAAAAAAAGTTGACTAACATTAAGCATGTGTGTGCGCGCGGATTAAACACAAATGAAGCTAATTTAACTACAACAACCACAGAAAAGGGCGTGCAAGGCGGCGAAGAGGCAAGGCAGGTTTTGCGGCTGTGTTGAATTTTAACGCAGTTTTCCATTTAATCAGACATAAACATATATGAAATTATGTTAGCATATACACACACACACATATGTATGTATATAGAGACAAATATGCACACACACAGAAACGGACTGCTCGTACAAGAAAGAGGCGGTGGTGGGCGTAAGCAGGAGGTAAAAGCAGAACTCATGAGCAGCGCTCATGATGTACACAGTTAAATGCGAATAAATTTGCTTTGGTTGTCATTGCGTCTGTAATTGTCAAGTGCGCCATTTTTGTTTATGTTAATGTGCATGTGTGCTTGTGCATGTGTGTGTGTGTGTGACTGTGCGAGGCTGTTGAATATGTATGCCTGAAACGGGCGGCTGTAATTTTAATAGCAAAAAAAAGAAATGAGAGAAAAAGATAAAAAAAAAACAACAACAGAAACGAGAAAATTAAATTAAATATCAAGTCAGCGTGGAGTGAAATGTTTTAGAGAGCTTTAACAGCATGGAATTGCTCATACGCAGTGTAATACGCTGATAAATTTATGCAAGTATGTGCATGTGCGTGTGTGTGTGTGTGTGTGTTTAATTGTATGTGTTAGCGACTGTCTGCTTATGTTTGAAATTGATAAGCATTTCTGACATTTATGTTGCTCATTAAAATATGAAGGCTCACCCAAATACACAATCCCAGTTCGCTTGCACGTCGACCCAACTCAAATCCTTTTCTAATATATGCAAAATTTATTGTGCATACTTTCAGGCTGACATTAAATAATATGGAGACTTTAGTTTAGAAAGTGAAATAAAAATATGAAACTTATTTATTTATTTGAACGACAACGCGTTGGTCTGGTCAATCTAATGTCATATTTTTTGGTTGTCGCTCTTTTGCTCATGTGCCTTCGATATGCACCGACGTCTTGAGTTATGATAATATTTTGAAATTAAAAGCAAATATGATAAACAGCATTTCTTCTTATATATTTAAATGAGATTTTGTGTTTTATTAAACAATTTTTATTTAACTTTTTGATTGCTTGTAAAAAGCCAGAAGTCATGTCACTTTTTTGAGCTTTGAACATGACTGTTTGTGAAATTTTATAATGTCAAATAAATGTTATACATGTGTATGAGATGTACGTCAGTTGATTAAGGTTTATGTTTCATTTGTCAGATATTAGCATACAAATTAAACTTTTATTTTACTTTAAAAAAGTTTGAAATTCTAATTTAACAAAATTTGTGTGTTTCAAGGTTTTGAGAAACCAAAAGGTGATTTGTTTTAATGAAAAGTTCTAAGGAAAACTCATCTCGAGTTTATGTAAATAATGTTGTTATAAGATATGCGCCGTGCTTATTTTATTTCGTTAGTATTTGGCTTTAATTAAATGTCCACAGAATTTTCTAGTAAGCTTGATGGCAGACTTACGGTCGTATAGGCTTATGTGCTAACGGTACTTGTAGTTGTTGCTACCACTGCTCGTTAACTGTTCTTCAATTTGTGTATAGAATATCTAAAATCGAATATGCAGCTCTTCTATTATGGCCTTCTGCTGCAACAAGCAAATTCTGGCAAGGTGGTTTCGAGTACTTGTGGTTTTGCTATCCATACATAAGTTACTTTTATTAAGGAGAGTCCTTCATCTGCTCTTTCGTTATAATTTTTTCAATGCTTGCAATTGTAACTTGTTTATAAAACAATGTATAAGTTTCAATGCATTGTTATGCTTTCTTCAGAATTTCTAAGAAAAAATTCTCAAACGTAAAATATAATTATGCCTGTGTATCAGATAAGGCTGCTCTTCTATTGTTCTATGCCTGTTCTCCTGCTTACATTGACCGATATTTGCAATTTAATAATCATAGAACAAAACTATAAGTAAACATTTCATGCTCGCAACTTTGCACACATTTTGCAATACTTCGTAGAAGATTTTACAATGTACGTAAGAACTTTTTCATGATATCAGTTTCGTGATAAAAATGCACGACAATACTTTGCTTTGTTTTTGTTGCTGCTTTGTTAGTGTTTTTTTTTTTTTTTTATTATATGTGCCATGAATGTTGTATGTAAGACGCATGAATGTGCCTGCTAACAATGTGAAAAAGGATATTGTGCACGCTCCAACTGACACAAATTCTCGTTTGACAGTTGTCCTTCAATTTCTCAATATAACAAAAGGCAAGAAGACGAAGCAGAAGCGTTGTAGGAAAGCAGGAGAAAAAAAAGAAATACAAATGCAAGAAAAGTTATTCCTGCAACGCATTTCAACTAGTTTCTTTACGCTTTCAATTCTTTTTTTCTGTTTCGTTTTTGCAACAATTTCTTATACGTTATTCTTTTTATTTATATTTTCATGTTGCTTTCTTTTTTACTTTGTTTAGCTTCGTGCTTATTTTAAAGTAGCATAATAAAATGTAAAACAAATGCAGAGCACACGTTGAGTTATGCGCCATGCACACACACAAACACACACGTATATAAACATATACACAAGGACAATACAATAAGAAGGCAATGTCGCTTAGATATTTCTGTGTGTGTGTGTGTGGGTGAGCATGTGTGTTTCTTCTTTTACGCTGTGACAGCCTTCGCATATTTCCATTTATTTTATTTTCTTAGCAATTGGTTATTTTTTTGGCTTGGTTTTTTCGCTGACTAGCTGAATATCTACCTCAGCAGTGAAATATGTTGCCGAGACGTATACCGTTACACTTATACAAACACATATATGTATACATACATACAATATGTAAGTATGTGTGTGTGTATGTGTGTTTGAATGACTGACGTTTGGCAAAATGCTTGACGAAGAGGAAATGAAGAAGCAAAGTTATAGAGTCGAGCGCGTCTTTGACGCCATTATGGCAAATGATGATGTGATGCCAATGATAATGATGACGCTCATAATGATTTTTATAATGATTATGTTGTTGCTGTTGTTGCTGCTTCGGCTGTTATTTGAAATGAATATGGGTCAAGCCTGCGTTTGTGTGCGCCTTTGCTGGCTTTTTGTCATTGAGAGAAATTGGAAAAACAAAATGTCGAGAAAGTTAAGTAAAAGCAACAGCAACAGCAACGGCAACGGCAGCAGTAGCAAATTAATAAGCATGCCTCGCACGTAATTCGAAGTTTGCTAAATGTAAAATGACGCAGACAAGGCAAGCCTGCAGCAGCGCCTGCAGCGTGTGCTTATGTTTGTGTATGTGTGTGTGTGTGTGTGCGGAAAGCATGGTTGCTTCCTTTTTTGTATGTGGGAGTGTTTTGTTTCCTGTTATTTATTACTGCATACTTTTAGGCAAGACGGAGAAAAATTGTTTGCGCACACAAATTGAAAAGTTGCAATGGGAAAAGTGCGAAAATGTTGTACAATAGGAAGGTATAAATTCATTAAAAAGGCATACCAAAAATGTTAGATTAAATATGAAATAAAAAATGAGTTTTTTTTAATCCAAGAGCATTCAAGTATTGCTCTATGGATAAATTGACGGTCTTGTAGATTATTTTCTTGTTGATTCGAGTGAAATTCAACTTAAAATGAAAATTTTTGTGTGATGCTTAATTAATTACAACATTTTTGTGATTTTGAAAATAATTAAGGTGTTCACTTAGTTGTGTATCGATGTAAAGAGTGTAGAAGCATACACAACAGGAATTTTTTACACTACCATTTTTATTAATACACCTAAAAATAGCCATAATTTGTTTAGTGTTTCTCATGCAATTTAATGATAGAAGTGTAAAGTGAGAGTCAGTTAGTATTCCTAGGTAATTTTGATTTCAAAAGTGTATTTTTAACGTTGTAAAATTGCATATTTCTCATATCAACTTTTTTCACGGAACTAACAATCAAAACAAAGGAGGTAATGTTCCAATAGTTGAGAGCAGCTCACTGTGTGTCCACTTATACGCTTGCAAGTACAAAATTCTGTTCAGGTTGATGGTCTTATTCGTGCATCGTAAGCACCAACAATATTTTACTAAAATATCATAAAACAAAATGTTTAATTCATTTGCCGTCAATTAAATGTGCCTTTAACAAGCTTAATTCGTTCTGGGCGAAGCTTGATTGCATTGCGACACATTATTTATGAGCGTGGAGGCATCAAATAGCAAATTGTTTGCCTTGCATAAAATTGTTCACGTGAATGCATTCGACATACCGTGAATAAACACGCCAACATTTACTATAAAAAATTTGAAATTAAATTAAATGATTTACAAAAAATGTCATAAAATAATCAAAAAAAAAAGTAATAATAAAAATTTTTTTAATGTGCCAAAATATGACAAAATGTCGACCCAACCTAACCCAACCCAACTCCACTCAAGCCGAGCCAGCCCAAGCCAACTGAGCCATCAGTTATTTACATTGTGGGAATGAAAGTTTGGCATTGTCGCCTTGCATAATGGTTTTCGAAATGACAGCAGCAGACATAAATATTTGCATAGACAAGAATATGATAGCATTCAAAATGCATTTTGCTCTCATGCGCATTGCTTAGGCGCTACTCGCATTCAAAATGTATTTGGCCGTTTGAAAAAGCACTGTTAAATTGCGTCATGATAGTGGGCATACGCCTCATGGCCAAACCTACTACTACTATAGCAACAACAACAATGCTGCTACCACTGTCATATACAACAAAAATAACAAACACAAGAAGAACTTTGAGAGTGCTTTGTGCACAGTCAACATTGTCGCCGTTGCTGCAGCAGTTGTTCTTTTTGTTGTTGTTCTCATTGTTGTTGCTGCTGCTGCTGCTGCGGCTGTTATTGTTGTTGTTGTTGGCGTCGACGTAATCGTTGATTTACGTTCAGTCGCTTGGCGTTGCTTTAGCATCTGAGCTGTCCAAAACTGTTTCCCACACACTTACTTAGGCACACGCACTTCCATTAATACGCTTACACACACACACTCACACACATTCGGTCGCACAAACAAGCAGAGACAAACTCCTAAATTGCACTAATCCTGTTCCGTATTTGTCGTTGCTGCCGCCTGGCCAGCTACCACACTGCTTAGTAAGCAGCACCAACCAACAATGAACATAATCTATTTTAAAATAACATAAAAAATTTGAATTTCATAGAAAATTCTTAATTTAAGCAATTTTCGTATAATGTAAAAAAAAGGTATGTGATAACATATCTAAAGAGCGAATCTAAACTTCTGCAGAAAACATGCTGACTCACATTAAGTGTTGAAATGTTATTGAGGCTGTGTGGAAATTTAAATATTCTGTGTAAGAGAATTATATTTTGAAATATTTTTGGGTTGGCTTATGTGTATTATATTTTTGTTGGTCTTCAGCTTATATTCCATGGTTTATTGAGCAATTAATAATTATGCTTTCTCTTTTCTTTATCTTGAAAAATAGAATAGGTATTTAAGTCTAGCACGATATCAGACAGATGAGCAAGTTTAAATTGATCGCATCGAGTATTTTTTGTCCTCTCCATACAATTTGGATCACCTAAAACTAAACCTCCGTGACTATTTGTATTATAATCAGCGCTCTCAAGGGCCTAGTGTGCCTTCAAAATTCTAAGCAGTCGAAGATAAAATATTGTATTTTAAGTAAGAACTTCTGTTTGCGGACACACACAATTCTAGATCTTTTGTCCAGCATCGAAAGGCATAAATATGTCTCCAGAAAAGATAGAAGAAATAGAACAAAAATTGAGGTACAAATAAAATTCGGATATTGGATTCACAAGAAAATCAAATACTGTTAAGTTTTTTGAAGCTATTCTGGCAACTCTATTTAAAAAATTGATAGAATAGCGAATAGCCAAATTGGATTCACAATAAAGCCAAAAACTGTTAAGTTTTTTGACGCTATTCTATCAATTTTTTAATAGAGTTGCCAGAATACGGTAATACAATAAATTTCTGTTTCGGTGGGTAACTTTATTTATTATTATTTATTTTATGCTCCAACTGACGGCCTTGTCAGTTAATATGCGAAAATGGCCAAAATTCTATAAGATCAAAAGGATCCTATTTAAGAACGTTTCGTTTCCATTTTTATATATAACCAATTCAGAACATCAAGTCAAAAAGACTTCTTATTTTGACTAAGAATTTAATTTGTTAATTGCTTTTGAAAATAAGTTTTCAATTTGAAGTTGTCTGAAATACTTAAAAAGAAAATACTCTACAAACTCTTTTAGAATTTTTAACATTTGTTTTTTTTTTAACATATCAAAAGAAAATATAAATTATAATCTCAACATTTGAAAATGCAAACAATTTTGCAACGTAACGAAGGAAAAAGAAGAAAAACGAAGCAAAAATGAATATTTCATCATTAGAAATACTCAATATGGCACTGTATCGTATCAATGTAAATGCCAGCACTTTAGCACATGCAACATGAGGCCACAATATTGCTGCAACGAACTTAAAATGATGTCAAACAAGAAGAAGTGCTGTGAAGGCATTTGGGGAAATAGGCAAATGCCAGCGAGCGACTGAATAAGTAAGCGAGTGAACGAGTGTACGCACGAACGTATGCAACATTTTATAAAGTAATTTCCCTTTGGCTAAGAACGAATACTGCAACGACGACGTACTCATGCAGAAAAGCGCCTGCGAGTGTGTCCTTCGAGATGGAGCAAAGCAAAGTCCCGAAACAAAATGTAACCAAACTAGCACGCAGATATATGACTTCGAGATGGAGACAAGAAAAAGATGCAAAGATGCTATGAAGGAGCGTTGCAAAGTTTTTCATTTTGCGGTTGACGCTGGTATGTGAAATGCTGCAACAGCATACTTGTGACTACATACGTTGACAATATTGTGGTGTTTTTTGCTGACAAGCAAGGGTGTGTGTGTGTGTGTGTGTGTTTGCGTGGTTACTAGTTGCCGGGTAACAGAAGGCACGCTTCAAATGCTACTGTTATGCTACGCATTGCAATGCGCGAACAAACTTAAAGTAGAGCAAGGACAACGCATTGTATCGCAAGCAAAGCAACAAAGATCGAATCAGCGAAAGAAAAAGTGAGGAGACAAGTCGTAAAACGACGAAGTTGCCTATAGTCAGTAAAAGGGAGCAATATAGATGAACATTACGTGCCAGCATGAAATATGCAGCCAATCTACTGACACACCCAATACGCCAACTTTGCTGCTGCTGCTGCTTTTGGTATTCATCCTGTTGCTTTGTCTGTATTGTATGCAAAAATATACAGGCGCGCGCAGACACCCTTTCACCCGCACTCAATGCAACGGCTTCTTGTTTCTTTACTACTCCTAAATGTCTTTAGCAATGCGCACGCCTTGTCAACTCCTTATGTACACCTTTACAAATTGCACAGAAGCGTTTCACGCTTCACTGTCTGATTATGTGCTCAAGTGCTGTCAGTTTGCCTTGCCTTTGCCAGCTCTTCATGCATGCATGCGATCCTTGCAATGTTCAGTCTACCTCAAGCGACCCAACCCAACCCAAGCCAACGCAACGCAATGCAATGCAATGTGTCTCAACTTCACATCGCAACTGCAACGCAATCTTGAAAACATGCTTGAAACACGTTCTTCGTTCTATGCTCACTATACAATGCGCTAATTAGATTTTAATGAAGATGTGACTCGACTCAACTCAACTCGACTCGACTCACGACTCGATTCAGCGGCAGCTTCTTCTTTGCTACGTGTTCAGCCAAGTGTGCTTGTATGTTTGTGCGCATGTTGTTGTGCAACATTTTCTATTTTTTTGCTTTATTAATTTTTTAAGTTAATAGTTTTATGTAGGTTGACGTGATTTTACGCTTGATGCTTCTACATTCGCTGCAAGTTGTTATTACTTGCAAACTTCAATGCTGAGTACATTATTAAGTATGTGTTATGCTTGCATAAATGCGACATTTTGAGGTTTTCTTACATTTCCTGGTCGTCACTCTTAACTCATTTACTCCTCTTTTATCGCAACCTCAAGCCATTATGTTCATGACTTTGTTAGTCGACGTTGCTTTAGACTTGATGTTGCTTTTAAGCAAACTTAAAATTGTAACGATCTTCAGAATAGCTTGTAGGTTTTAAGGATGGTCTCAAAATGAAAAAATGATTCTATAAATGTGTGTTATCTGTTTTTTTATTTGGAGCTAAAAGTTTACGAAACAAACTTGCTTGCACACCATTAGTTTCTTGTTACTTTTACTTGTTCTGTGTTGCGCATTAAGACACTTTCTCAAGAAATTGCTATAACGATAAAAACTCACTTTGATTATGTGATAAAAAGTGTAGGTTGAGAACGTTTAACCTGCAATGGTACACGAGATACTGAAAATCTCTAATGACTAGTGTTTTTATTTTACTTTGAATATTCGTATGAGTATTCGAAAATGTTTTACACTCGCGTTCTAATGATTTCAAGATACACTAATTTAAGCTGAAGTCTTCGATTGTTACACTTATGCAACATTTATTAACTTATTTAAATCTTGTTTCAAAGTTGTTATTGATAAGCTGTTAAAGCGTCTTCCATCAAATTGCTGAATTTTAAATACAGTTACGCATTTGCTTGTTGAACTTAAATAGATCTTCTTTGGAACTCTTAAAGTGCTTCGGGGATTTTGGCAAAATAGCGAAAAATGGTGAAAATTTTCATGTTTGATTAATTTTCTTCGCTCATGTGTTTGTTTTTTTTCTCGCAACATTATTGAAACCCACTTGGCACTTGCTCGATATGAACCAAAACTTATCATCAACGTCATCAACCTGGTCTGTTTTGTCGTATAGTCAAGTCACTCGACGCTGTGTGTGTGTGTGTGTGTGTATGTTTGCATACTCGTACATGCATGTCTCAAGCGAATTAATTAGAAAACTTTTCTTAACTGATTCACTGCCAACAGCTGAAGAAGACACGCCGTGAACGCCTACCAAGCAAAGACAAAGACGACATTGCCTGAACTAACGATGACGACTACAACGACGATGACGACGTACGATGTGCAGATACCTCGCTGTGTCTTTGTATATATGCTTGAATCTGTGTGCTTGTGTGAGTTTGGTAGTTCCCCATGCGTCTCAAAGACAAGTCTTCGTACTTTATTTTTCTATTTTTTTTTTCCACCCAAACAAATATTGCGGTTATACAATTGTGGCTCGAGCAATGAGCAAAGCTTTGCTTTTCTACAATATATGCATAACATTTTCAACCAAAAACTGAACATTTTCTTAAATGGCTGCACTACTTCAAAGCACCAGCACCAGCAGCAGTAGATACAAATGAGAAATCTTCATGATGTTGACGGGGGTGAAGAAATTTCGTTGGGTTAAACAAAGCTTTGGTAAACTGTACGCTAAGCGGAAATCTTGTGAGGATTATAAAATTCTACATGGATTTAAAACGCCCAAATTATGTCTTAGTTGTGCTTAGTTGGTTTCAGATACACACAAACACACACAATCATCTATGTATATACACATATACATGTACATGTACAAGGCGAGATAAGCTACTTAGGCTTTCTTATAAGTTCTTTTGCTGCTTTTGCTGTTCGTGTGTCTTGACGTCAGTTTTACTCATTTTTATTGCATTTTCATGGTTTTTATGTACATTTTTTTGTTGGCTCTTTCACTGTTTTTACTGTCATACACACGCTTTATCGCTCTGCTTCTGTCATGTAGCGCAATGCACTCAAATGCGAAGATTCATGTTTAGAATTGTATTCAATCAGGCCTATAATAGAAAGTCTGGCCTGAGCTTAAGCTACGATTTCATTGAGAAACACACGCTTAGACCATTTTAAATACTTCATCCAACCTTAGTTTAAAGTTTTCACTTTGTCATGAGAATATTTTTGTTAAATCAGAAGTCCTTAAATTGATCTGATTCTCTTATGGCTTGAGTTGCATTTAAACAGAATTGACAACAATAATTTTCAAGTAAGTCGATTTTCTTAAGGAGTACTTTTATTTATTTATGTACAATTAGCTTAAAGTTAGGCAACTTACATGCTACATAGGAGATTATGGTGCCATGGCTGCTAGGGCCTTTAGACTAAGGAGTAAATTATTCAAAAGAAATTGTTATACAATTTGATGTTATGACAAAATATAACTAGTCATATAAGAACTCATAAGCATTCGTTGATTTGGTCAATATGAACAATTTGATGACATTACGAAAGTCATGTTTAAAAATGTGCTCTCCTATACAAATCAGTAAAATCAAAAATTCCAATCTCATGTAACGCATCAGTTGCATGAACATTTTACAAAATCGATAAGCATTAAAACTAATGATGACACGTTCACAAACTAACGACTTGTGCTAACACATATTTTCTTTTTTTTCTCTTTTCGCTGTGTATATTTTATATGCAATACTTTGTCCACAACAAAGTCATTGCCGCCTTCCTACACTACGACAACTTATACGGCAATGTCTTTATGTCAAAACCATGTCACCGGAAGTGCCAACACAAACACAAAATGGCAACCGTCATCAAGGCAAGCCATTATGATGGGCCGACGCCAATGTTGCGCGCAATTTTTGGGGCGTGGCTGAAGTGCGCCACTTTGTGTTGCTTGCGAAATGAAAATGATTCGTAACGGAATGTGAAATTTAATTAGAAACATTGAGCGATTTTTTTCTTGGCTTTACCAATAAGTAAATGTTTGATGAGACTTAAACGAACCAAAGTTTTTCTTTTGGAATTTCATTTTATAGCTGAGAAGTGCATAAATACTCATTTTTTTTGTAATATAACAGAAAAGTTTTGAAAACAATTTGATATTTATTGTTTTTTATAAGTTTTTTCATTTTGTAACATTCTCAAAGACAATAAGCTTCGTTTGTGTGTGTGTGTGTGTGTTATCATTTTATGAATATAAAAATTTGCTTACTTATGTTCGAAAGATTTCAACAAGGATGATGATAATGCTGACTTGTCGAAGTGGAATTGTTTTAAGTTAATCTTTAAAAGTTATCCAAGCAATTATTGTTGAAGCTCAAGTTTTGGTCGATGTATTAATCTGTGAAGGTTACTTATTAAATTTCAAAGTTTGAGGTTTGTATTTCATTAAAGAGAACAGACGTAATTGGGACATCCGAGAAAGTCTTTTATGTAGAATTTTTATTGGCCACAAAATGTAATAATTATTAACACATGTTTTTCCACATTAAAGTTGAGTATTATATCTCAAAAAGATATTATTTATTTTTATTGATTATTAATTTAGAAATAGATGGGATAAAGTAAATTTGCGAGGAGACTCTGGAGCTCATTACTGAAACGGATCATTTAAAGTTATTGATCTCCATAAATAGTCGTCCGATTTTTCTGATATTCTTATTTTTGAAATACTCGACGTTTAGATAAAATCCAAAAAATAAAAAAATTCGAAGTTTAAACTTATTTATTACTTCTTTAAACAATCGTACAAATATTGTCAATTCTAAGCTAACGGTCAACTTATTTATATGTTACTGAACCCTATTTGAAATATGTGTTAAAATATTTGTATTGCTTCAAAAGAATGTTTGTCTCTTTACTATATTAAAAATTATTCAAAATATTGATTTTTTTTCATTAATAAAGTTTACTTGTATGAAAAGAAAATGTTGTTACCAGACAATTAATAAAATAGGCAAAACCATTTTCAATGATAATCAAACAACAACAATTTTATAAGCAATTCAATTAAATTTACGAGCAACGTTTTCAATACATACTTGAATGCTTGTTACGACACATAAAATTCGATACAACTCTTTTGCTCATGCTGAGCATTTAATATGAAAATTTTATAGCTTATTATGTGCACAATGCCAAAAAAGGACTAACAAATGATATGCTCTGCTCTTTGTCTCCTTCCATTTATAGCGCTTTAAGGACGCGGAAATCGAAGTGAAGCGCAAGGATGGCATCATTTTGTTGCGTGAATTGGCCGCTGAGGTGAAGAACTTTATGGATTTCAAACGCAATGCTGTCATGGTAAGTAAAATATACTAAAATACAAAAAAGCGAACAGAAAGAAAAACATAAAAATAAAATTTTATATATTATGTACATAAATACAAATCCGCATACTAAACCAAATGAGCGCCTGTTACAAAGCTCATAAATGAAGCGCACGGCCGTCCAACGTAAAATTTATGTACAACTTTAGAGAAATTCATTCACATTGTATGTGAAATATGAGCTGTGAGGCATGAAGTAACTGACAAGCTGACAAGACTGGCAGAGCCTAACACCGTCTGTCATACCGCCTGTCGAATCTTTAGAGACACAAAATACACAATACAAAAAAACGAAAAAAAAACAAAAATGGAAGATGAGAAAAAAATATAAACGCTTGTGTTGTACGACTAACAAATCCTGAATGTACAAAAACAGGACTAAGCGAATGCAAAGTGGAAAACAATAAATTTGTGCATATCCGGCGGCGGCGTTGGTGGCGTGACATGGCGTGGCGTGGCATGGCGACCACGTTCAACGCAAGGCGTCAATTGTGTATGAGAATTGTAGCTGAAATTGAAATTAGAGTGCGTCGTCAATAAAATGTGACCCGCAGGTGATGGTGATGGTGCTGGTGGTGGTAGCATACTTTTTGGCGCGTATCAATAGCAACGTTTGGGCGAATGTGCGGCAGAAGTGAGCGTCAATTGTGCGACAATTCACTGAGTAGAAGCCGCAAGCATTTTGGCCATTAAAAAAGTATCAGTTCAGTATTTATATATGTATGTATGTGTGTATACTATATAGATTTCTCGCTGGCATTGGTTTGATTTTGGTTTGCCATCATGAGCATTTGATGGATTATTTGTGTGTTTGTGTATCATATGTATATCTCATTCTCGCACTCATCCATATTTTCTATGTGTTGTTTGATACTTTTGCCTGCCTTTCACTTTTATGACGTCCGACGCGTCGTGTCGCTTCGCGTCATATCATATCGTATTGTCATTTCTTCCTTGAGCGCTTTTATGGAATATTTTGTGTTACTGTTCTTTGGCAAATTCATCGAACCCTCAGGCGGCCGGACCGTCATTCAATTCGTGAGTGATGCCATCTTTTCAATTTTTCTCTTCTCCATTTTTTTTTCTCTATGGTAGACATTTCCTTTATTTTTCTTTTTTTGTTTTGAGTTCTTTGTTTTGTTCTTTAGTCATTTTATTATTTTTTTTTTTTCGTCGTTTTTTGCTGCTGGGCAAAAATTGAATTTCAAGAACCCAATGTGGCGTTTTTATGCGCTCTCAAGCGACCGTTAAAATGATATTCCTACTTTTTGTTGTTGTTGTCTGATTTGTTGTTGTTGTTGTTGCTTTTGCTTGTGCGTTGGCTCGTAGACAAATTCTGGTTCATTAAATTTGAATGTATATTTGAATTGTTTTGGGTTACTGACGACGTTGTCAATTTCTGTTGATTTTTTTCTTATTAACTTAACACCAAGTGTTTGTTGTTCTTGTTGTTGTATTCTTTTCGTGTAATTTGTTAGCAGTTCTTTTGGTTTTCAAATTGATTATAAACTATTATTTATGTTTATTACTTTTTTTTGCTGATTAGTTTTTCAAGTCGTAATTAAAAAAAAAATAATTATGATAATATTAAAAATAAAAACAATTACTTCGTCTAATTAATTTGTGAAATGCTTATGTTGATTACGTTTGAAGATGATTATAATTTGTAGGCCTTTTTGGTTTTGTTTGTGTTATTAAAATGCAGAGTGCTTCATTAATTAGCAGAATAACTGAAAGTGACAAAGGCTGTGTAATAATGAGTTTAATTATCTATGCCAAGCAGACTAAGTCGCATTTATACATGCGCTACACTTGAGTCCAAGTATTTTGCACTTGTTATTTGTTACATTTCTGAGCTGTTGGGACGCGTTGACAACTCCTTTGGCATGTTTTCTATTGTAACGCGTTATGCTAATTGGCAATTTGCTTTGATCTGTTTAACTGAAGGACAGCAGCAACATTAACCTTTGCCCACGTCAGTTACGAGAAATGTCTCAAGCGCGTTGTTATGGGCAATCATTGTGACCGATAGCGATAAATAGCGATTTTTGAGCTTGCAGATTGCTAAAATATTTGAACAGAATGTGAAATGCTTCTTTTTTAAATTTACTAACCAAATTATGAAAGGAAACTGGAATGAATTTTTGAGTATTTATGATCTGCTGCCCTAATTGGCTTAACAATTAACTACACAACATTTTTGTGCATAGATTGGTTAGTTTTCTCTCAAATATTATTAGTATTAAAAGTGGTCAAAAAGTGATTTGAAAATAGTTTGTTTTTCAAATTAATCCATAATTTAATTTTGATTTAAAATGGCAAATGTCATTAGAAAGCATTGAACAGTTTCATAAAAAATTCTATTGTGACAACCAAATCAATTCGTCACTCATTGTAGCCAGTTGTGACCAGTCGTGAATTTTTGTTAAAAATGTGAATCACTAAAAGCGAAAAATAAAACACATAATTAAAGTTGTGACTCACTGTGACTCACTGTGACTCACTGTGACTCAGTGTGACTGAGTGTGACTAGCGAGACTTACTCTTGTGACGCTTGTGACTTACTCTGACTATGTGACTTACTGTGACTCAGTGTGATTGGCATAAGAATAGGTCGGTAATTCAACTACACACCACTTGTGACCAGCTGAGATCAGTTGTGACTGGTTGTCACTCGTTGTTAGCAATGAGAATCGCTAAAAGCAACACTGAGTCGGTAAATGTCGCTTGTGGCTTACTGTGACTCTGTGTGCTTTGTGACTTATTGTGACTGGTGTTTATTTCGGATTGTCATATCATTGTGATATTGTTAACAAGGCATACGGTAATTGGTTTAACAAAAGCACAGAAAAAATGAGACTTATTTACACGAATAAATATTCAGCATCATTAATAAAACGCAGCTCATGTTTTCTTTGTTCTTTTGTTGTCTGTATGTGTGTGAGTGTTTGTATAATTAAAAATCCAAGCGCACCTACACATAATGAACACATTTATCAAAATAGATTTTTTGTTTCTTGTTATATTATTTTGCTTTATTTTTTATATTACACATTTTATTTACGAACAAGTATCGATTGAATTTATTTGCTGTGTTGTGCGCCATTTTGGTGCTCATGTATTTTTCATGTGTATTTTTGCGCTGACGCAAAACTCATGCGAAACAACGCCATTAATTAAAAATCAACCCACATAGGAAAAAAATCGTAATGGAAAAACAAGAGCAAAAAGAACAACAACACAAAAATAGTACGAACAACGCAAAACGTCAACAACAGCGCTCGAGCAGCTATAAGCTTGAATACGAGAGGGACTCATGGCGGGTAAATTTCGTAGAAATAAAAGTAAAAAAAATAAAATGAAAGAAAAGAAAAGCAAAAGCAAAAGATTGACCAACAAATGTTCCAAACAACATTTATGAAAAAGCGTTCACAATAAATGGCAAATACGTGGCTAACTCAATTGCTTTCCGGTTTGTAGATGCGTGTGTATGTGTGCTTGTGTTGGTGCGGGTGCAGGTGTGTGTGTGTGTGTGGCCAAACAACCAAATAGCCAGGCAGCTAGCAACGCAACTTTTGCGTGCTTTAAACACGTGACCAAATTTTGATTCGCACACGAAATGTTCAGCAAAATGCATGTGAGGCCAACATTTTTCATATAAAACCAAGAAGCACTCAAAAAAGGTACAAAAATATAAAGACTAATCCCAAAACAAAAAAAAATAAAAGGTGAGCTTACTAAGCAGCATAATTCTTTAAAAGTTAGAAAAAAAAGTATAAAAGAAAAAAAAATGTAAACAAAATATAACAGAGAAAAACAGAAAAAGTCACTACCAAAGATAAACGTAACCAAATACAAGAAATAAACTTATTTCAGTCGTGCTGAATATTTGATGCTCTTCACGCAACATGCCTGTATAACCTTTTGGTTCGATACTAAAATCTCTTACTTTCAAAAACGTACAATCGACGGTTTTGAAATTTGATTAAGACAATTTAAAGACAATGATTTGGTTAAGACATTTCACTCGACTTACCATCATAATAAGTATGGAATTATGTATTGAAGGAGGAAGAATCATAACTATTTTCTATACAGGAACAAAAATTCTTCAAGATACTTCTATAAAAAATACGCTTACAGCCTTGGTATGTTAAAGTAGCACAATTTCATTTACTGAATAAAGATTAGATCAATAGAACAAGAGGTAGAAAAAGTTAGCTTAGCTAAGACGAAGATTTAGTAATGTTCAGAGATTTTAGATGTATTTTCATAAAGCTGACTTCATTCGCCTGTTTAGGAATTCACACCTGTTGACTGAAACAGTTTTTATTAAGCGATTAATTGTAAGATATTAAGACGGAACTAACATTGGCTCATTGAGTTACTTAAAACTTATAAAGAAACCCGTCAGCTTGCTTGTTAGTTATACGTTTCAATACTTCCAAAGAATACTTATAATTCACCAATAATTTGTATATTAATGCTAATAACTGTTGATCTTTATTACTCAAAAAACCTACTATTGCTGCCATTAGCTTAATTGAGAGCTAATACTTGTAAAAGTCTCAATCAGCCGGTGTCGAAAACTAAGAAGTTTTCGTGTACAAATTTTTGCACATTTCCTTTATGAAAAACGTACTTAACTAATCACATTTTCAGGGCAGGGTAGAATAACAGTTGCTCAAGTAAGCTGAAAAAGTTGTTTGCTGCTGAACGTTTTGGTCTTCGGTTTTTTTCTTTGTATAAAAAACAGAAAAGAAATCAAAGAAATACAAAAACAAAAAGGGAAAAAAAGAAAAGAATCAAAGACAACAACAGCTTTAACTACAATATCCGCCCACTAGCACAAAAGTTGACAAAGCCTCATCACTTTGGCTGCCCTTGTACAACGTGTCGTATACGCAACACGACGAATTGTTTGAAAGCGTCGCCAACACAAAGTTTCCGGTTTCCATTGCTTCTGCTTGACTTTGTCCAGCCTCAACTTCATTTGCTTTCATTTCCCTTTTCGTTTCGTTTCGTTTCGTTCGTCGCTCACTGTGCGTTCGACTTGTATATCGGGTTTTTCATTTACCGTGCGAGACTTTTGGGGCTTAGTGACCTTTTTGTTTGTTCTCTGTCATTTCGGTTTGGTTTTTTCCCTTAAGTACTGCGCCTCTTGCCATCTCATTCTATTGTATCTGTTGTATTGTATCATGGTGTCTCAGGCTGTCTATCAAAATTTGACTATTATTCCAATTTGACTTGTGTAAACTTTGTCGTTATGATTTTTAATTAATTTTGTCGGCTTTGCAATCGCATTGAAATTTTGTGCAGTGAATAGAATAAAGCAAATGTTGAATGCCTTGCTGATTGTCTCTTCGGCATGGCATGGTTTGAAATACACTTGGGCAAAGCAATTGTTGACTTATTGAAAATAAAGAAAAGAAAAAAAAAGAAAACAGATATAAAATATTGAGCACAAACAGTGAATGATTAAATATTTTAAAAATCATAAAAGTCGCGTCACTAAATAACAGAAATTTTATAAATTTGGCAGCAACATTTTATTTTTATAGTTAAGCACTTATAAAATCATCAATGATGTTATTGAAAAAGGGTACTTTTAATAGTGGGTCTATTTCGGCAGTAAGAGAGTTTTCTAAGTTATGATTACGATGACTTTCAATCAAATTTCAAAAAGAGTTTTATTCTTGGATACGAAAGATTTTTTTAATAAAATTATTGTAGAACTCAAATTTTCTGTTAAAACGAAAATTAAGTCTTGAAAATAATGTTGTAGTTCAACGAAAGTACGATTACTATCAACGATGGAAATTGGAATGGAAAACAGCAACAAATTAACATGATTAAAGGAACAGCTATTAAAAAGCTATTTGCTAATAGAAGCAACAACAGCTGTTTTGAATATGACACGTTCCTAAAATAATATTTACAAGCCATTTAATAGAATGTTTCTATTAACAGTGATTTATAGAGTTGCTGGAATATGTGGATAGTCATATAAATTAATTTAACTTGAACTATTCAGACGTTATAACTTAAACTGAATATGATTTAAAGTACGCTCTTTAACTAGAATTACAAATCTACCAGACTCCATGAACATACATCTATAAACTTTACGGTTTCCGTATACCGAAACTTAACACAAAGTAGTGAAATTTGATTCGTTAATTTTCTCAACACACTATAATTTTAAGTATGATAAATGGTAAATGTGCCTCTATAAATTGAAATTAGTAACTTAAAAATTCTTTGTTTGTAAGTCTTTAATAAATCCGTGATTCGTTAATACAAAATTGTTTGCCTTTCCGTTAAAGGTCGAATTCAAAAGGGTTTAGAAAAGTTTGATTTAAATTATACTAAAGCCATTTTGCAAAAAATGCCAACTAAAAGAATACGAAACTGATGTATAAATATCACAATCAATACAAAGAAGATTTCAATCTCACAAAAACAAGTCACGTTAATTATGCTGAAGTAATAATGAATATTAAATAATGTATAATTATAGCTCAAAGTCTAAGAGTGAGAGAAAAATTGGTAAAATAATATACGAAGAAGATATGCGGCGCATTAACGCTTAGTTTGCTGATTGAAAAGATGATTGACAGACGTGAGACAGCCAACATAATTGCGTGCATTATTTAACTTACTAATTACATGGAACTTTTTCACACACACCCACGCACCAACGCACACACAGCACACACAGCACAACACACACGTCGATCTAAATGGCGTAATCAACGACAACCAACACCAAAAAAAAAAAAATCAAATGTGCGCAAATAGAAATGCTATAAAAGAAATCAAATAATTATAATGATGATATGAAAACGCACATTTGCCGTTATAAAATCATTTGTCGTTCTATGACCGGAACAACAAATGGCAACGAAAACCAAAACCAAACAGAGGAGTCAAATAGAAGCACAGTAGATGACAAAAATAATGTTGCATGCACACAGGCGCACTACGTATACGTAATATTATTTAACCACTGATTCTTGTTACTTGAAAAAGCAACAATACTGATGGCATTGCCAGCTGGTTGGCATTCAATACGAAACAATTCTGTACGGTTTGGTTTGGTTAGGTTTGGTTTGCTTCATTTCGGTTTTGGTTATTACCCGCACAATTGTCAATTTGGGCGGGGGGCCGACGACGCGTCACAATACACGACACGTTACGATACGATACGACACGTTAACGTTGACACAAACAGTGGAAGCAGAAACAGCAGCAACAACAACATCAACAACAACAACATAAACGACAGCCACAATTGTCATGGGTTTGCCTCCAGGTGTCGAACACTGACTCATTGAATTGGTACGCGCCTGAGTTGAGTTGAAATAGTGAGCAGCGGATTACATGCAATGTGCAATCGACTGCCAGCAGCAAAGCCAAACAAACTGACATAGAGCGTGTCCGGTTGACAGTTTGTCTGTCTCTCTGTCTGTCTGTCTGTCTGGCTGTGATTTGCTTGGTTCGTACATTGGTTGGCCATTGCAGCAAAAGTTTTGCCATGCTTCAGTTTTTTTTTTTTTTTTGTTGTAATGACCAAGCCAAGTTCCTCACACATTTACCACATTGGCATCATTTACCGCATTGGCAATTTGCACGCATGTCGAACATGAAAATAATGAAAAATAACATTGAGAAAATTGCATTACCGCTTTTTTTTCTCTTCTCGTTTTGCAATAAACATGACAAGAAAGCAGAAGTACTTAACTGCAAGTTGCTGCAAACAAGTTTATTGTGCAGTAAGTCAAGCTAATTGCAGCTTAGCTCAGCTCAGTTGTATAACTAAAAACATAATTTGCATAGAACATTTGCATTTTAAGTTAACCAAACTTCATATTACATAAAAGTATTTTGATAATTGGCTTGAGGCGTACAAGAGTTATTGGCTAAGAAGATCAATTTCATGCTACACTACACACAATGTGTGAAAAGTTGTGTTAAACTTGCTTTTTGATGGCCTTACTACAGCTGCTATTAAAGCACATGTAGTTTAAAAGTTAAGCCTTGCCTTAGTCTATAGTCATGTGTTTTCTACGTCCATCATTCGGAATGCCTTTCAATTTGTCTGTCTATTTGTCCGTCTATTTGTCTGCTTGCCTGTTTTTCTGTTTGCCTGCCTTTTTGTTTGTTCATTTGTGCGTGGGCGTTTGTTTGTCTAGCTGCATCCTTTCATTGCAGTCATACACACTCATATGCATAGTTACTCACACATATCATCATCATCATCATCATCATCATCATGTTGATTATTACATACAATCGTTGGCAACGTGATTTCATGGCAGAGCTGCTCACGTTACGCATCGACACCTGCTGCCAACGTCATGCCACAGACGTTGCCAACTGAGACTCAGACTCAGCAGTTGCAAACATCATCGTCATCATCGACGCCTTTACCTCAACTGTTAGCCAACGTTGCTGTTGTTGCTGTTGTTGGCTTGTTCTTGTGGCTCGGTCTTTGTGTGCAGTGCAATTTAACCATTTGGCCCCTTCGACTTGCCTTGCATAATATTTCGATCTTTGTGCCTGCCATTTGGTTGTTGTTGTTATTGTTGTTGTTGCTTTTTGCTTTTTGCTGCTGCCTTTGCCAACTGGTCTGCCCGTCTGCACGTCTTTGGCCTTCGCCTCTTAAACAGTTGCATTAAAATGCTAATTGCCTGTGAATACAAAGCACACGGAGGAGCTTCACTGCTGCACTGCATTGGGTTTTCATGTCTGCATTAATATTTATGAAGCATCTTTCCATGTTATTATTGTTGTTGTTCTTGTTGCTGGTCTTGTTCTTGTTCTTGTTGTTGCTACTGTTAATGTTAATGTTGATGTTGGTTTGTTTGTTTGTTTCGTTACATTGTGGCATGCGTGTGGCATATGAAAGTTCCTTTGGCTTCGCTGAACTTTAAAATTGAAGCCTTTAATACTTTTATAAGATTTTTGTTTTGGTTTTTTTTATCACATTTTTTAACATCAATTAACGTTGAAATGTTTTACTGTTTAAAAATAAAAAAAAAATTGGAAAAAATAAATGTAGGAAAAAAATGATTGCCAATTTTTTTGTGCAAATACTTGAAAATCTCTCAAAGCGCATTGAGCTAATGCTGGCCGAAAACTGCATGTGCAAT
This sequence comes from Phortica magna, assembly GCA_037044515.1. Lineage (NCBI taxonomy): Eukaryota > Metazoa > Arthropoda > Insecta > Diptera > Drosophilidae > Phortica > Phortica magna. Next base: position 206,635 of record JBAMBP010000975.1, on the reverse strand, counting down.
GCACGTACCATGTTTTGTGCACACTTCTGCGCAAACACACGCACAGGCACACACACACACACACACACATACACGAACACGCACTTCAGTGTCTACCGTTGCTGCTGCTGCGCTTGACAAGCTTTATTTGCGTTACGTTTGAAGTTTAAATTGACTTTAAAATTGCATTTAATGGAAAAGCTTTTTCGCCTCTGCTCAGTCCTGTTTTTTTTTAGCTTATCCTTTTTTTATATACATATATATATTTCGACGCTTATGCTTCTTCTTTTTGGCAGCGACACACTTGTTCTTCGCTTTTTCTATTTTTTTTTGCCTTTTTCTTGTATTTTTTATTCAATGTGCTGTTTGACGTTGACACTTCTGGAAGTGACGATGATGGCATTGAAGCTGCTGACATCGAGTTGTGATGATGACTATGTTGATGATGCCGATGATGATGATGATGATGATGCTACTGCTGTTGTGCTAGCAGTACTCAACATTAAAAGTGTGTGCCATACAACATGTTGAGGGTGTTGTTAGTTTTTTTGTTGGTGTTGTTGTTCGGCCCTTTTTGCACTTCTACGCTTGCAGTAAAAAAGTGCAACATGCGCTTGAATGTAAAAAAAAAAACAAAGCAAACCGAGAGCAAAAAACTATGAAAACGCTCGGCACTAAAAGCGCTGCCAACCGCTTTTGACGTACAATCGCAGTGGCCGTCATCGTCGTCATCATAATCATCGTCAAGCATGTCATTGATGAAGTTTGATGGCTGTATTTATTATTATATTAAGTTTGAGTGCTTTATGCCGCTGTGGCAGCTTGCTAGTTGTTGCGGTTTATGTTCAACTTCATACTTTGCGGATTTTATTATTAAGTTTTCTTCCGTTTTTTTTTTGTTTTTTGTTTTTTGCTCTGTTGCCTACTTCAACGTTGAATGCATTTGACGTAACTGCAAATGCTAAAAGCATTAAAGCAAATCAATCAAAAGTAGCATGTTGAAATTGCATTAATTTGACTTGATTGAAGTGTTGTAGACGGCGCTTTGAGACGGCTGCAGTTCTACAACCATTTGCACAAACCGTTGGCTTAAAGCTTTAATCAAATTGAAATTTATATGCAAATAAAACTAACCAATACGAATTGCACATTGCTACGATTTTATTACTACAGTTTATTGTAAATGTGCACAAAACGTTATAAAAACTGTGATAAATATTGACATATAAGCTACTTAAGCTAATGATTGCCTTATGTTTAAAACACATGCTTGAAACATGAGTTAAATCAATATTAATATTGAGACAATTAAACATAAATACAAATCTGTTTTTGTTGGTGTTAAAACCCATGCTGTTTCATGACAAAAACCGAACTAAACGAAACGAAAACTTACCCTTAACTCAACTGCCACCGCTGACCGCTCCCCCGCACAAAACCGACATTAATAATCCGCACCGTGAACCACATCAAATACGTGGCTTTCACAGTCACTGTTCAAACGAAGACATTTTTTGTTTGCGTTATGAAGTTTTATTTATAAAGCTGTTTTTTTTTCTTTTTTGTCGGCTTTTGTATATTTACTTAGCCGCCTCATAGTTGCTTTTTAGTACGTTTATTTGTACGCCACTACTTAATAAGTTGGCATAATCCGCACGAAAATCTTTTCTTATTAGAAATACACAAAAACAACTTAAAGCAGGGCGTGGCTGTGGCTGTGGCGGCGGCGGCGGTAGCGTGGGTGTGTGAAAGCAGCAAGCACACAAATATGAAGTTGAAGCTTGTGGCTAACTCGACTTTGTGTTCAACTCGGTGGTATTTTACGTTTTGAATTCTTTTGCACAAGTTAAGAGGAAAACCTGTAAAAGTTTGCTGAGCTGTGGCAAAGTGTTGTCGTATTATTGTACATGTTTGTGTGTATTTGTGTCTTGGAAATTGCGAACGACTGCAAAACTTTGAGCTACTTGACGTGACTGAAAATTTAAGCTTTTGTTTATTTCCTTTTGGTAGACATGCTTGAAGTTGATTACATTATAAAGAACAAATGTGTTAATTTTCGTGTTGACCCAATTGTGCCAATTTGAGAAAAACTAATTAAGAATAAGACTGAAAAAAAAAATTAATACAAATAAAAAAGTCTTCATAGAAAATTAGTTGATTCGTGTCCGCTTTGCTTTCGGGAATCTCGTTCTTAATGAGCGAAGGTAGTTACTAAAAAAAAATTCAACTCGGATCTATAATTTCTAACATCTCGAGATGAGCTAGTCAGTCATTCAGTAATAATATGCTTAGAAGTTACTCATTACTTAACTATTTTCTTCACATTGTGTCCTTTTATGGGAAATATACTCTTATAAGGGCAGATACAAAAATAATATTTAAATTGGATTTATATTATATTTAATAATGCATATTCCCTAAAGATAAATATATACATTTAATTCACATGCAACTTATTTGAAAAACTGTTTGAAAATAATGCTCTTTACTTGACACATACGGCAGGCATGTAAAGAGGGTAATCAACAAACTCATTTTTAAGAACACAAATACGAATAAGATTTTCAAGATTCGAGCGTCTGGTTATTGGAATGATATTTTTGTATACCTTTTTAACTAATTAAATATCTGTGTCTACATAATTTGTTTGGCTATTGAAGCTGTCCAGTTATAAGGACTATCCGTAGTGAGCAATTCTATCGTATATAAAAAGACTGAACCATAATTACCTCTTGACTTACATTTACTTAAAGTAGTAAGAATTAGAAAACACTCTTTTAGACTAGAATATTGAATACAAAAAGGTGTACAACACAAAGAGACATTGAACCATGAAATGCACGAGTGCGACCAAGAAAGTTGAATGCGCTTAGAATACATTTAACATAGACTCGTTGACGTTGGTATGACGGAGGTGCGGTTTCCAACCCGACAAAAGTCGTAGACAGACTGTCTGTCTGACAGTCAGTCAGTTAGAAAAATTGTTCTAATGTCCGTCAGTCCAGACACACTCATGCACAATATCTCTTAGACGGTGTATTGCAATGTTTTTCAAGTGTAAAAAAGTGCAAAAAAAAAAACGTAACAGAAAAATAAAAGAAAGAATAAAATGACACTCATACGCCATGTTGCATCGCACAGTTGGCACTTGACTCGATTCTTTTTGTTTTATTCTTGACTCTGTTTTTACAATGTGCTGTTCTTTTTTTGTTTTTGATTTTTTTTTGTCAACTGTCTACACATCCAAATTGCGTGCAAGTAGCTGCATTTGCTAATTCCGGCAACAATGAAGTACAAGAAAGCAGCGTCATTGCAGACCAGAAGACGATGACAGCAACAACTCAGACTCAGACTCGAACTCAAACTCAGGCAGTAACTTCGACTGCGACGGTGACAGCAGAGGACAGAATAGGACAGGACAGGACAGAACGGTACAGAATTGCCAGCGTTGACTTTGGCTTTGCTTGTCACGATGTTGACATATGATTGCATGAATGGACAGGCGGACAATTTGTTGTTGGAATGAGAAGGCACGGGTTGTGCCTTGGCGACGACAAAAGACTATGCGACATTTGATGGTGTCAACTGAAAATTGCATATGTGTTTTGCTGCCTGGGCAACCGATTCTTAGCTGCGGGTTGAAGGTGTTGACGACATGTTCAGATCGCGTTCGCGCGAAGCTTGTATGAATATGAAAGAGAGAGAGAGAAGATAAGAGACAGACAGTGACATAAAGTTATAAGATGGAAAATTTTCCTTTCTTAACATGCTCGACTACATGCGAATGTCATTTTTATAAGTTTTGAAAACATGATTTTAATAATTTCATTCGCTCGAACATTTGTCAAAGATGTTTTGCAGTGCTGACTGGACATTGAACATATCGTTCGCTAACAATATGAAAAAGTTATGTAAATAATCGCATAAGAAATAAACAATCTTTGACATTTTGTTTTATTTGCAATTGTGCTTTCATTGTATTGGAGCAATTTAATACAAATTTGACAAAAAAAGAAAAAATTGATAAAATTGTTTTTAATAAAAATAAGTAAAATTTTAAAGCAGATTTGTATTAATGGTAGTGATCACAATAAAGAGTAACATTGCACTTATGTAGTTCTACAAGAGCAAATTCTAGTACTTTATATACTCTTTTACACTTTTATATCGATACACAACTAAGTGGAAACCCTAAGTATTAATTTTAATTCGAATGACTCAGCATTGATAAAATGCACAGACATACATATATGTATTCACTTGCAATTTGAACTAGAAATATGGAATTAGTTAAAGGGACTTCCATAAATTATGCGAGGCGTTTTCTTGAGTTGGTGTGTTTTGGTGAGATTTTGTCTCAAGTTTTGAAATAATCAGTAAAATTCTGGACTATTAATGACCCCTGCATTTGCTGAACCCTTTCTTTCCTAATTTAATCTCACGTAGCTTATGAACATTCTCTAACTATGCCAAATGATGAATGAATGCAGATGACTTAATATCAAAAATCATATATTTTTTTTAAACCTGTTTATTTATAAACGGATCATAGGCAGCTACGATGACATGCAGTTATGAATGTATAAATTCGTCTCATTGTGCTAATCAATGTATTCAAATTTATTTTATACCTTAAGTGTGTAGCAAACTTCATGACAAAGTTATAACGCAATTGAATGTGAGAAGAGTATTAAAAAGCGACTTCACTTCCTTTAAGATACTTACAAATTGTAACCACTAAAAGACTGCGGCACAGTCATATTTAAGCCGCTGACAGATGTCTTGGCAAACGCGCAGGCTCAACTTCAGTGCTTTCTTCTTATACAGCCAATTTGCATTGAAAATTCACGACCTCAGCGCTCAGACCCTTGAACGTTTTATATCAACTAAACGTTGAGAACTATTTCTATGCGCCCACATACAGCGTGTTCAATGTGCAGAATGCAGATATTTTTTTTTTTTCATTATTTTTTTTATTTTATTTTTGTGCTTGTGTACAATCGTCTATGACTGCAGGTGTTTGCTCCCAGTGTGTGTGCCACCCAAACTGGAATACAACAGTGGCAATGGCGTTGGCAGCAGCCTAACTGCAGCTAACAAACCGGCATTCAAACATTCATACATTCATTCATTGAAGGTAGTTCCCAATGTGTCCACCGCTAGAAAATTTCTTGTGAAAAGTTTTTCTTCTTATGGTGCTGCCACTGCCGCTGCCTCTTTTGCTGCTGCTGCCGCTGCTGCGTTGTTTGTTTCTTATGAAAATACTCCGAGTTAAACTTGCGAAAATAATTTGCGCTCAAAGAAGAAGCTGACGACGATGACGACGAAGAAAAAGTCTAAGTTTTCTTTTCTTTGAGTTCGTTGCGCGCTATTTAAACTACAGATGATATAGCGAAAAGGGACGCAGGATAATGCGGCAAGGGTACGAGTTTGTGCAGAGCAGTACAGTGATGAAAAAAGGTGAAACGACTTAACTTGCTATACAATGTTTAAGTACTAACAACTAAGTCACTACTTATACAGGGTGCTATCATACAAATAATTTGGTTTTTGGTATTAAAGATAGTAAGAGTTTATGAATTTATTTGGAATTCTTTTTAGGGTCTGACACTTTTTCAGATTTGTTAAAGATGTTTTAGTATTTTTCTTTAGCGTTTTTAAAAATCTCGTGAGTTTTACCGTAAAAAACACCCTTTGCGCTAACGAGCAGATAAAGAAAGAGCGAATTGGAAACTTAGCAACTCCTTTGCAAATAATTGAAAGAAAGAAAATGAAAACTACTTGAACAACTGAAACGCTTTGTGCAATTTGTAGTGCACACACGGGCATTCAAATAGAACGAGAGAAATATTTAAACGAAAACGTATATAAAAGCTTTTGAAACAAAGTTTTAAGTTGTCTTTTAACGGGCATTGAATAGACAAAAAAAATTCATATCCGCTTTCATTTATTTGTAGCGTCTTATGGATTCCGCGGAGCAGGCAGCACTCTCCGAGCTCGAGGGCGGCCACAGTGCGACCGGCAACAATCCGCATTACGATGCACGACGCATTAATGAGTACAATGCGGATGGCAAATTGGCGGACGGAGCGCGGCACATGGATATACGCTTTATGCGGCGCTTCGAACGGTTGCCGGTAAATCTCAGTCTAAGTTCGATTCTGGTGCCGAATGTCGTCGATCTGGAGGAGAACGACGTCAAATCGGCGTTACAGTGGAGCGCACATTTGGATCCACTGTTTCAGAACAACTTGGAGCGAGATCCGGCATTATCGTGGCAGTACTTTGGCTCAACAACTGGTTTTCTGCGGCGTTTTCCCGGCACCGCTTGGCCGCCAGAGGGTTCGAAGGGCAGCAAACAAATACATGACTTCCGTACGCACAACTGGTTCGTTCAAGCCGCCTCATCACCAAAGGATATTGTAAGACAAACTGCTTCTGTTTTCAAACAAAATGCGCTTATATCATTTATTATATCACACACAGATGATCTTGCTTGACTCATCATCGAGCATGTCGGAGAAGTCTTTTGATTTGGCCATGGCTACCGCATTCAACATACTCGAGACACTGGGCGAAGATGACTATGTGAATTTGATAACGTTCTCTGAGGCCGTTCGGACGCCAGTGCCATGTTTCAAGGATCGCATGGTGCGCGCAACACCCGACAATATACAGGAAATCAAATCCGCTGTGAAGGCAATCAAACTCCAAGACACAGCTAACTTTACAGCCGGCTTGGAGTATGCTTTCAGTCTTTTGCATAAGGTGGGCATAAAACATGCATAGGAGTAAAAGTACTGAAACTCAAATGCCTTTTCCTTTGCAGTACAACCAATCGGGCGAGGGTAGCCAGTGTAATCAGGCGATTATGCTTATAACCCAGAGCAGCTCCGAGTCACACAAGGAGATCATCAAGCAGTACAACTGGCCGCACATGCCGGTGCGCATCTTCACCTATCTGATCGGTTCGGATTCGGGCAGTCGCAGCAATTTGCATGAGATGGCCTGCTCGAACAAGGGTTTCTTTGTTCAAATCAATGATTACGATGAGGCACGCCGTAAAGTCATTGACTATGCACTCGTGATGGCACGTCCCATGATCATGTATCAGGCGGATCATCCGGTGCACTGGAGTCCCGTTTTTGTGGGGGGAAAATCTGGCGGTCTGGGTCGCGATTCTGAGTATCAACGACGTCTGGTGACGACAGTTTCAACTCCGGTCTTCGATAGACGAAATCATTCGGTGCGCGTGGCAAATCTCTTGGGCGTAGTCGGTACTGATGTGCCCGTCGAGGAGATACGTAAAATGATACCACAACATAAACTTGGTCCGAATGGCTATTCGTTTATCGTCGATAATAATGGGCGTGTACTGTATCATCCCGATTTGAGGCCACTTAGTGATGGCAATCAATACATTGATCAGTTGCGACCCAAATATGCTTCCGTGGATATTACGGAGTTGGAACTGCCGGAAACGGAAATTGGCAATGATCATGAGGTTGTTGAAATGAATAAGAATTTGCTATACGATGTAAGTTGTTGTTATTTCAATAGTTAAAGTTATTTTTCGTAGCTTAATGCAAAAAACTAAATTAATTTACTGTCCACCAACAGATGCGTAACGACATGATCATGCCAAAGGAGGGCGAAACCGAGTTCACAGTGCTAAATCACTACGATGAGGGCAAACGTGTCAATGCGCGTACGCAAAGGTTTGTTTTTCTAGCAAAATTAAAGTTATAAAACTCAAAAATGACAAACGCATTTACAGATACTTCTACGGTCCCATCGAGGACACACCCTTTACGCTTGCTGTTGTACTCCCGGAGAAATACGGTAGCCATGAACTTGTCTCACAGCAGGAAATCCGACATTCGCGTAAAAATGGTAAGTCATAATGAATACCGAAAAAACAGTTGGGAAGTTCTAATATAATTTTCTTTCTCTACAAACAGTTACCGAATATTTTAAGGGAGACAATTGGCGCGTGCATCCTGATTGGGTGTATTGCGAGTACAACAGCGTCAGCGATCTAGAGAAGGAACGTGAGAGTTCCGGCGAATATACATCACGTGATCAGGAGCCAAGTTTCGGTTCGCCAGAAGAGCAAGTTTTGCACTTCTTGGCACGTGCTGGTCGACCTGGTTGGAAGTGGATGTCGGTAAGCAGTCTTAAACCTTTTCAAAACCTTAAACCTTTTGATCAACGCACTAGAACACATTAACATATATACATATCTCTGCTTGGCAATTAGGTGCGTCCAAAGTCACCACAACCACACCATTCCATGCACGGCACAACTCCGGTTGGCCACTACGCCCAGCATCTGAATGTGCAGGGTTCTCGCAAGGCAGAGCCCTATTATTGCGATCGAACCCTCATACAGAGTCTGGTGCGTGATGCAATAGTGACGGACGGTCTGGATCGCAACACCACGGGCCCCTCGAACGGGAAAGACGACAAACAGTAAGCGCTTGTCTATTAATTAATTGAAAATAATCTCATTTTCAGTTTTGAGCACCCTTCATCTTTATTTCTTAATTTCAAAAAAACTTCATTTATTAATTCAAGCACTAAAGCACAATTTTTCTCTTGTGTATTTTCACTCTTTTATTTCTCTTCTTGCAAATATTATCTTTGCAATTTTCATTTGCGATTTTATTTCATTACGTCACAATTAATTTTGCAATTTTTCTCCACCTAATCACAAATCAATGATATAATTTTTAAAAACTTTACCAAATATATATATTATATATGAAATTTAAACAATACTATAAAAAATATGTAGTCCAATCGCCGTTTTATTGCAAATTCTAACAAGGTAAATTGATAAACTGACACATTTTTACGCCATCAGAAAGTATTGCATAGCTCACATCAGCGTTACTGGAAACGCTCGGAAGTAAATTTTGGTGTAATTTAAGTAAACTTGGCACAAGTCGAGAGGGCTTTCGGCAACATGAAATCTTTGTCTTTAGTAAAATTGTACGGAAATCTTTTGACAGCCATGTTCATTGCTCTTGATAATGATAAATACGAAAATCATGTCAAGTCTCTCAATATATTCAGATTCATGAATGCTTCAGCTGTAAAGTTTCGAAAGCAATGTTCATCAATGTTCACAAAAGTTATGTAACGGTTATCATATCATAAAACTACACAATTTCCAAATTGTGCTTAGGAAACAATAAGTGTATTATGTTTGAATTGGATCTAAGTATTTAGTTGTATTCTTAACAGAATATTTTATATTATTTGTCATCATTTTTTTTTAGACATACTTGTACGGAGAATATAAAACATGGGACGAAATCAATTTTTTTAAAATATGGCTAAATTTTCACTGTTATATATGATCAAAATAATATTCAAGTGTCTTGTTTAAGATTTGTAAAATGTTGACTTGCCACAAAATATGAACACTTTTGTAAAGTTTAATGGTCATGGCTTTTATAGTATTTATAGAATATTCACTCACTAGGTTTGATTTAAGTTGATTGAAAAAGAACCCTATTTTTGAGATTTGTAGTGCTTTATAATACTTAGATAGCACAAATCACGTTAATGTGTATGAAAGACCATTTTTTGCTTTATTAATGATTGTAAATTAACAGGTAACGGTTAGAAAAGCTGCGTCATAATGAAAAAACGCTGAAAATTTCAACACTTTCCAACTCTGATAACGTTCTATGTTTTAAATGTATCTTCATAGACAAGGCTACCAGAAATTTGTGGTCGCAACATCATTCGTGGGTACTCGTTCTGGTTTACTACGCTGGATTGATCACGTTAAGCGACCCGAAGATTCACCCGAACCGTAAGTAGAAATTTGCCTTCTGTATATGTCTTTAATAATTTATGTTCATGTTATTACTACAGACACTTTAGTGAGGATAATGTGCGCGCTATGGACACGTCGTGGTATAAACGAGCCGTCGATCAACATAACGTCGAGTCGGAGAGCTTTGTTTATAGCGTGCCCTTTGGTTCGGGCTATGCAGCCAAGTCGAATTCAACGCTTGTCACCGCCTCCCATGCGATTTTCGTTGAGCATCGTGGTCATAAAGCGCCGGCAGCTGTGGTGGGTCTGCAATTTCAGCATGAATCATTAGCCAAGCATTTCATAAACATCACATCGGCGGTAAGAGTTTTTTATATGAGCTATTATTTGAATGCTATTGAAAAAATCGAAATAACTTTAGTGCACTGGCATGACTGGTTGCAAGCGCACCTGCGCTTCAGACAACCTCGATTGTTATGTGCTGGACAACAGCGGCTTCGTTATCATCTCAGAGGAAATGGAGCACACTGGCAAATTCTTCGGCCAGATTGATGGCACTATCATGGACTCGCTTGTACAGGATCGCATCTACAAACGTGTCACCGTCAATGACTATCAAGGCGTATGCTCTGAGTCCGATAATCCCTACACGGCAGCTGGCGGCATTATAAAGCCGAATCGTGCGGCATCGTGGATCCTTAAGTATATTGTATCGCTGGCAGCGACTTGGCTGTCCATGTGGCCGAAACCGATAGGCGCTTGGCCGCAAAATGATTACACCTACACTAATGAGGATATCTTTGGTGAAGATACAAGCTATACAGATGAGTATGGCCCAATCTACGATGACAACTATGAGCAGCCAACTGATGAGGAGGAACAACAGTTCTTTACCACAGCAGATGTCGTAAGTTGACTTAAACTTTTCCAGTTCCATATAATTACAAATTGTTCTACGCAATTCCCACAGGAATATACAACACCACCACCCACTAAGCACAAGCCACACGCGGGTCCACGCTACTCGGCAGATCCGCAAAATGCACGGCGCTGTGATCTTCGAACAGATTTATACATGTTGCAACCGGAAAGACTCAATCAAGGCGGCCAGAATAATCCTTTAAAGGTAAATTATGCTCTATTATTAACTTTATTTTTTTTTGAACATGTTTATTTAAATAAAATATTTTCAGGGCAAATTGACCAATTGTCATGTCTCGGGCTGTGAGCGTCCATTCAGTGTGCAAAAGATACCGCACAGCAATCTCATATTGCTTGTTGTGGACACACTATGTCCGTGTGGCTCCAAACAGCTCGACATTGAACCCATGGAGGAATCCGGCATTGTTGGCAAGTTGACGCACGCTTAAGCAATCGTTTGCTTTTACAATAATTCAATGTTTTTCTTTCAATGCTTTATAAACAACAGGCGCTTGCAGCACACGGCGTCAATCGCAGGAAACACAAAAACGTCGTCGTCCCAAGAAATGCATTAATTACCATCCGGAGGAGATTGAGATACAACAATGCGGCCGCGGCACAGCGCTTTATCAGCGCTCGGTGTCAATTGTCTTCGGACATGTCTTGATGATTTTGGTCACTTATGTGCTGACAAATGCGTGATATTAAACGCGTTAAGCACAAAACAAATTACACAAACAGAACAGAAAACAGCAAAAAAAAAAACGATAAAAAAGTTTAACACTCAATGAACAACCAAGGAAAGGAAACTAATAAACTACTGAAGATAATAAAAATGAAGCAAAAGAGTTAAAAAAGGAAAACTAAAAAAAAGTAATTATTTTGTAAAAGTATTTTATCATTTTGAAGCGAACAAGAAACAGAAGCAGAAGAAGAAGTCAGATCATAGCTCAATTTGATAAGCATTTTCATGCCGAACGTTTGTAAGTGAAAATCTTTTGTAAGCAAAGGTTTAAACCAAATGTTTACATAATTAATTTAATTAAATTAAATTTACTTAACTTAAACTAAAAAAAAAAACAAAACACACAAAATAAGAAGAAGATATTTATTATGTGTATGTATGTGTACCTTTTAGGTTTTTATACTACATCAAATTAGCAAAAGTTGCAACAAAGATATTATTAAAAAAAAAACAAATAATTCAAATTTATAATTGAACGAAAAATTTAAACAAAGAAAAAAATGCATAGCTTAAATTAAAATGTGTGTTAGCGACGCATGTATATGTTTGTAGACAATAACTTCTAATTTAATAACTGATTAGTTGATAAAACTTGTATGTCATTTTGTGCATACTTTGTTAAAACTTGGTTTTAGCAAAACAAAATTTATTTTTGCTTAAAAAATAAAAAACAATAATATTGATGCAATAAACTGAGCTTCTGACATTATAAAAACAAAACAAAAAATTCAAAATTAATTTAAGTTTCTTTCAACATTAAAATAAAAATAAGTTTAGAGAATTTTCAAAATCGTCTAATATCAAAATGTGTAAAGTTCTGTTTATTGCATCGATTTCTTGTGCCCAATATACGTTTGGTATCAAATATTGTTTGTCAAATATACTATTTTGACGCAAGACATTAAATTATACTAAAAAATGTAGCGCGTCATAAAAACTTTGCATGTCACATAACTCTATAATTTTTGGTGACTTCAAAATGAAAACTGTTAGTAAAGCATTTTAGTAAATTGTATGAGCCTCATACGAACTTAAAGTAATAGTGTATTTAAACTAGTTAGAACAAATAGAAACAAACAACTTTTAACTTTCAAGGAGTTTCATGACATAGGTTCATGCAAAGTTTCTTTTCTTGCTCTCGTTTTGGACAATTTCGATTAATTTAATAAATTTTCATAAAAAAATAAAAAAATATTTTGGACAAATAGTATTTGATAGAGAGTGTATTGATTTTTTTTTATAGAAACATAAAATATTGAAATTGAACAAGTCTATAAATAATTATTTTTTATTCAACAGAAAACTAATTTAAGCTTATCATTATAAATATAAGTTAACTGTAACTAAAAGAAAATAAAAAACAAATAAAAATAAAATTAAAAAATTAATTTTTTTAGCACTAAATGGAAAACAATAACTTAAAAATTAAATTATGTTTATTTGTTATTGTAAATAGTGTTAAAAATAAATTCCTACCGAAGAAAAAGCGAACGAATTCTTTATTATTATAATACATGTATTTAAAAACAAAAACTGAGAAAATAATATACATTTATTTTTCGTTTTGCAATTAAGTTTCTTTGCACCAAACCAAATATAAAAAAAAACGCACAAAACGCAGAATTATTTATGAATCAACCAAAAAACAGTTTCTGTCGATTAAAAGTTTTTACTGAAATACAAAGACTAACACTGAAAATAATTTCCAATGAAAGATTTTTCCAATTAAAAAATATTTATATAATAAAATGACGGTTCATATCAGCTCAGTGGTAAAAACCAAACGAATTAACAAAATTGAATAGCAATAAATGAAATTTAAAAATAAATAAAATAAAAAAATTTAGTTTTGCATAAAAAAATGAAATTTATTTTATATAAATTTTTATACAGCATAAGTTGAAATTATACATATTATAATAATAATAAATGCAAGGAAAACTTACAAAATTGTAAAAAACAATGCGCAGAGTATAATATATAATAATATTAATAATACTAATAATAAAATAAGAAATAAAATTCACATACAACACGGAAAACTCTTTAAAAAGTTCTTCAACTAAATTTTGTTTTTCTAATAAAAAAAGTAATTAAATAAACCTAATAAATTAATTAATAAATGAAATTAAAAGAACATATCTTTTTATATATAAAATATGTAAAATGTTTCCATTTTCATTTTAATCATTAAAACAGAAAATAAAAAAAGAAAAACTACTAAAAATTGTAGACAAAATATTTCGAAAACAGAATATACACTTAAAACAAACACGTACACAAATATACACTGAAACAAAATATTAATAATAATTATTATAATAATGTTTAAACAAAATACACGAAAAATATTTTCTGTGTCTTAAACTTGTATAAAAGAAAATGTCTTCCATTAAAAATACTTAAAATTTAAAATAAATTATTGACTATTAACTACGAATTAACAAAGAAAAGAATATATATATATATATAAATATACGAAATATTATAATATCCATAAGTCATAAATAAGTAAACTTATTACAATAATTAATTAACAGCAATTAAATAAGTGTACACATTTATTGAAAATTAATTGAAAAAATCACTATAAACGAAAAAAAATATAACATTTGGTCAGAAAATTATTGGTTCGTTTTCTGTTCGCATTTGAAAGCTTAAAGCAAAATGTACTTTTTGAAATGGATTTCTTTACAATGTACTCAATAACAGCTTATTTTTCATCAAATTATATTTTCAGTTTCATTCAATTACAAAATAATAAATAAAGTTATATATATGTACTAAAAATACGAAAAAACGCATGCTCGCATCATATACGAAACACAAAGAAGAAATAAACAAGAAAGTACGCATTATATTTTCTCAGTGTACTGCTCTTGTAACATTACAACGCATCAATGTATGTAAATGCGGAAGTTAAAATTAGTGCATAAGTATTTAAATAAAATGAAAATATGAATAAAGAAAAAAAAAACCATAGTTAATTAAATAAGTATTGTTAAGAAATTTGTTAAATATTTTACTGTATAACATGGCGTATGCGTAATATGAAAAATGTTGACAGGATGTGTGTTTGTATGTGCTTGGGTAAGCAGTTTGGGCGTGTTGAGTGTGCATTGGCTTTTTGACTCCGTTTGTGTGTATGTGTATGTGCATGTATCTGCGTGTAAGTATATTTTGCTTAAAAAGTTTGTGGAATGACAGACAACATGATATAGTATAATTTTAAATAATTCTCAAGCGTCAAGGTGATTCACTCATATCCTTACAGCTAAAATATTTCTTTAACATTGAATTCCAATTCCCTTCGTTACTAGTAATAGTACTAACAGTTATATAACTACAGTTGCTAAGAACGGTGGAATTGATATGCAAGTGCCAAGAATAAGGTATAATTTATTTTTCTATTAGCAAACCTGTTAAGTGCACTCTTAACATGTTTTTAATAGAGTTGCCAGAATAGGACTGTAAAATTAAGAATTGTTGTTTGACAGTTGTTTTATTTTTTTTTTTTTAAATTATATAATTCATCTCACATAGTAACAGTCTAACTTACAGTTTACTAATATTGTAGTAAAAAAGATAGAAACAGGAAATTACTGTGTCGAATATATAAAATTAACTTGAGGACAGACATTTAGATGGATTTATATTGAACGTTCCTTCATCTCGTAAGCATAAGAGTACTCTGTAATCTTATTTTCGGTCTGTGTGCTATATTTGGTCACCGACGAATAAATTTTAAGGTCATTATGAAAACATGTATAACAGTTATTATACGCGGAGGTTCTTTATATAAGAAGCAGCTGCAGTGCCGCATAATTGTTAGTCATATGTCCACGTAGGCGCGATCACAAACTTCCAGATCAGAATTTTTTTGGATATCGCGACTTTTAACGCTTCTTGTTAGTTTTTCAAAACGTCGACGTTTCTTAGACATATTCTTAATAAAGCCAGGCCTCAATAAACTTTATGTTTTCGTATTAACTTATAGGTTTACTTATAAAATCACATGATGGTTTTTTTACTGGTACTCTTAAAATTAAAATGCTTCAATCATTTTATTTTATCCTTTTATCTTTAACTGCTCATTAACTATTAGTATGATATAATTTTAAAAACATTATTCTAAAATTTATATAACCTCTTTTTATAATCTTTAAATCGCTTAAGAGCTTCGTGAGTGAATCAGCCTATCGGCGATTTGAGTAAATGTTTTCCACTAAAATTAACAAAACAGTCAAATAATAACAAATCAAAAATAAGCCGAAAAATTTAAAAGAAAAACACTCTAAAAAACCTAAAAAACTTAAACAAGAGAGTTAATGAATAAATTAATAAATATTTCAATACTGTTGTCAAAGACTAAACAAGTTACTTCAATAATGTTTTTCCAAACATTAAAATTTCGTTGCTGTTATTCATATTGATTTCTCTTCGATTTGAATATTTAATAGTATTAAATCTATGTATGTACATTTATTATATATAAAATTTCGCATTTACTTATATACAATATGTAAATTTCCCATATCAAAATTTTTCAAAAAAAACATTTCTATATTTTCTGTTTTTATATAATTATATACAACAATACAAAAAACACAATGAAATTTCACGTATGCGCAAAATTTTACATATAAGAACAAAATTACAATTACATATATGAACATTAAAACTAATTGGTCTTAAAAAAAACGAAAATAAGTAAATACACTAGAAAAAAAAATTTAAAAAAATATAAATCAAATTTTTGACGATACGATTTTTGCTTTTTGGAAATCGTGCTTTTTGCTAAACTATTATTATATTGTATTGTATGACATTTCTATAATCCTATCCAATTGCAATTACAAGTCATATATACATAAATAACACACTCACTAATTCATACAATCTTAAAGTCTCTCTTCAAGTTTCTCGATGTGCATGTGAATTAATTTCGTAATTAACAAAATTGTATTAAATAGGCAGCAATTTTTTAGTTTTCCATATGTAAGCCTGCAGGGATTTCACCATGATAATGCTCTATGTTGCAAGAAAATGCACTGAAACATTCAAGGAACAAAATCAAATAATATAATAATAATCTTTAAAAGAAAAAAAAAAAATTATTTTGAATATTTTTTTTATTATTTTCTTCTTTTTTTTTGCAAAATCTTATTTACTTGAAATTTCAATTAACATTTCATTTCGTAAACTGACAGTTGAATAAAGAAATCCGTTATTAAATAAAGAAATCCGTTATTAAAAATTGAAAAAAACTAGTAAATTGAATAAAATTGGCGAAAAGCAAACTTTGGCAATGTTCTTGAGCAGACCAAAATTTGGCAAAGTTCCATTTCAGCAAAGGAAACACTAAAAAAATATATATATAAAACAATACGCATGCAAACGCAAACTAAAAGTTAAATTTTAAAATATAAAGAAAAAATAAAAATTTTGTTAATGTTAAAAAGCAAAACGATGCATTAAAGAAAATAATAAAGTGAAATATGAAAGGAAAAGTTTAATAAGAAAAATGTTGTTTCATTAAATTTGCCATTTTACATCATTACATAACAAAACGATGGACATAACTATGTACTATATATCGATATTTATAAATTACATATACATATATAAATAAATAACAACACCAGAAAATTAATTAAATAAGCAAAGAACAACATTGATGAATGCAAAATAAAGATGAAAATGTTTATGAAGTGTTTAATGAAATGAAGCAAGAATATATATTGACCACCAATACAAACAAACCAACAACACGAATACATACACACACAAACATTCAAATACAAACACATTCACATACACACATATTAAACAAACAAGAATTCAATAAAAACCAAAAAAACAATTAACAAACAAACATACAACAAACAATTTTTTATACTTATACACAAACATTTTTTATATATACGAAGATGAAAATGAAAGACAGTTGAACGATGGAAAAATATGCAAAAATTTACAAAAGAATTCCAACTAATAGTTTAATTCCAAAAACAAAACAAACAAGAGAATGAAGAGAAAAGCGAAATTAAATTCGAAAATCTAACTAATAAGATATATTAATTAATTATTTAATTAAACTTGCTAATTACTCTAATCGTAAAAAAAAAAACAAAGAAAAAAATGAAATGACATGAAAAGAAAAGAAAAGAAAACAAAATCGAAGAAAAATCATTCTTAACGTACATTACGAACTTAAGATTGAGTGGGTGAAAACAGGTGGCGACGAATTAAATATTAAAGAAGCAAAACCGAAAAAAATAAAAACATACAATGATGAATGAAAGACAGATTTAAAAACAATGAAAAATAAATGAAAAGTATTACAAAAAAAATATGTTGGTCTTTTTTAATATTTTGCTTCCAGTCATTAAGGTGGTATATTACTTTTGAGTTTGGAAAAAAAAAACATTTTTACTCTGACAATGTATCTTTGACTCACAGTGAGTCACAAGAATTTTGTGACTCGTTGTTGGTTTCAGTGATTCTTATTGATAACAATGAGTCACAACTCATTACAGCTGGTCCCAATTTGGCAGTGGCAACAGAATTTTGTTTCAAGTTGTAAAATTGTGGCATTCACTATTTTGCCACGGAATTATGAAATATAAATTATTATTAAAAAATAATAAATATTTTAAAATCATTTGGTACCCATTTTTAATATTGGTTTATAGAAAAAAAAAAATAATCAATGTACAAAAATGTTGTGCCATCTTTTGAAGTAGAAATTTATTTTCCGTTACTTTTCAAGAAGTGTTTAGATTCTTTGAAAATTTTTCGTATTTTTCGTGGTTAGTCATAGCGATTACAGAAGCGTGCTGTTGCTTGTAGTTTTTTTAAGTGGCCTGAGAATAGTAAGATTAGTGTACTATTTTAGTTGTATGGAATCGAGATTCATTCCTTTTATAGGGGATGCGAACATTTGTATATTGTGTAAAAAAAAATAGCATTGAAAAATTTGAAAAATGCCTAAGTATGGTCATAAAAAACATTTTCCTAAGAAGAACCCCGTCTTCTATCAGTCAGTAGTAGTGTTCAACACATTCCTTGCTGTATACCCCCTTAATGAGTCGGACGTCGTCGCTTGTTGTTACACTGAACTATTATTTTTCGAATCATGTATGTATTTCATATGTGAAATTCTTGTTGTACCTCCAAAGATTGTAACACAATGGCATGTTCACATTGCCATCGTGTTTTTTGTAATACGATTCACTTGGACTACGTGATCAATCACATGAAACATACCGAATTCATCTCAAATTTACCAACTGATTAGTCAGTTTAGCCCTCACCACGACCAAACATGGCAACCAATCCGTTGAAGGTTTATTGCTTTGCCTTTGGTGTGCCCACTGACAATGGGCATGTTGTTTCCCATAGGTTTAAAGGCATGGGCAAACGCGTGCGCTATGCGACCCTGGCGCATCATTCGATTATACAACACAACACAAAACGACACATATGACGCGGAAGTTACCACCAATGAACATGTAAGCTTATCAAATTCTACGTCAGCATCGCGTGAAATGTGTTCTACGGCGATAAGCCAATACGAACGCACTACAATCTTCACAAACATCAATATGTGTACGCAATTATTGTACTCGTTTGAAAGCGCTGCCACGACGACTGATAACTATGATAAGACACGCGTTCAGGTGTTTTGGTGTCTTACTTGGTGTCACAATGTCTCAGATAAGAAGCGCATTTGACGTTTTGTACAACAACAACAACAATAATTACGATTACGTTGCGTTGAGCATTCAATTATAAAAATAAACCGCGATGATACACAAAGTCCAAGCAAATTGTCGAGTATCGCTACTTGGTGCATACTCATCGATTAAATTCGAGCAATTAAAGATCGTTAATTGTCGTACACAACGACGTGCTAGACATCAAAAGAAGTCGCAAAGTATCGCAAGATACGCAACGCGATTATATTCGTTTAGTCTGTCGTTAATTTGAGTCATTTCTACATTTGGTTTTGTGGACAGCTGGGTAGACATGTATATGTCATGTAGACACTGATATAATTTTATGAGCTTTATTGATATTTTTGTTAGTAAAATTTTAGCATTAATGATTCCGAAAAAAGTTAGACTTCATCAAGAAGAAATATAAAAATATACAGCAAGTGTAATTTGGCGGCAATGCTTGCAAAGAATATTGTTCGTGTGAAGGCTTTTTGAAATTCAGGAATTGAAAGCGTTATTAGTGTGTTTCAACAATCGGTCATTATTACAATTTTGTGAACAATTTATTTTTAATGTCTAATTTATATTAACAAGATTTTTATATAGTTATTGCAATATCATAGTTGGCGGAAACAAGAACGGCTCTTATAATAAGCAGTCTTCTTAGTTAGTGTCTTAATGATAACGTGGTTTAGTTACATGTTAAATTACTTAGAGCAAAAATCGTGACGGAGAACTATACAGATGATACATACAGACAGCTTCACATCACATTTAACTTTTTGTAAGTCGATCGGATAAAATGGAATGCAAGTATCTAAATATTAAGTCATTAAAATTAGAGAAACATCAGTTAATATAAATACATTTTTAAAATCGAGAAGATCGCAAAAGTTTTGTGCTCTGTCGAAACAAAGTATATTTTCCCCAACTTATTTTTTGCCATTTCTAATCACGAAAAGAATAACATCCTTTCCATAATGATATATGTAGTAAACATAAACTCTTCGATGTTTCAGGAACGTTTTCCAAAAACATTTGCTACACTATACCAAGTTTCGGTTATTCTGTTATTTCGGTATTATTTCCAAGGTTATCTTGTTTTTTAGCCAAAGATATATACAATGTTATCAGGCAACCGAAGTTGCTCGAAAAACAATAGAAACGTGACTTTCTTGATGTATTCAAAAGTTTGTACTTGTTGAGATTGTAATCATATACATATTTAATTTTACATAGAAGCAAAGCAATGATTAAAAAAAAAAACATCTTGATAGTTCGTACTTGAAGATACACGATCTATATAAGTGAATCGCTTTTTTCAAGTACTTTAATAATATAAACCGTTAAAAAGTAATTGAAAAATTCATTCATATCAATTCATTCATTTCATATCTGGTTAAAAACATTTCTAAATAATTAAAGATTGATTGCTGATGATAGTTTAATGTTAAATGAAGTGTTTCAGAATCATCTTATCAACAAACTTACTGCAGTGTTGAATCGTAGGAACTTCTTTTTGGGGGGCATAAACAATGAATATGCAAAATCAAATAAAATTATTGTATTTTTAAATGTTAATTAGGTCCGGGAATTTGTTGATGTTGACATTTCATCCGAGCGAATAATAAAAATATTAAAATTTTTTTCAAGTTCTATAAAATAAACTCAAAACAGCTTCTGTTTTCAACCGGATCTTGCCCAGACATACTTGAATTTTTTGTGATAACACCCACGATTCGCGAAATGAACAAATAAAGAGCACAAAAAGAGATGAGTACCGTTAAGGTCCGTACAACTAACCAAGGTTCATTATCGCCAAAAGCAAAACCAAACAAAAAACAATTTAATAAAAAAAAAATAAATAAATAAATATAAAGTGGCACAAAAAAATTAAGCAAGAATTGCGCTTTAAATTGAAATTGTAACAAAAAAAGAAAAATAAATAAATAAATAAATTAAAAATATAACCATCACACACACACGCAGGTACAAAATAAAGAAAGCAAATCTGGCAGCCGTTGCCGGTTTGTACTTTCAAGACCAACGACGATGATGGCGTTCGGCGCGAGGACGTTAATGATGATGTTCATCATGCTGATAATGATAGCAATGATGATGTATAGAATGCCGTGTGTTGAATCATGCACGGCGTAGTCATTTAATTAGCCACTCTGACAGGTGGCATGCGCCGCGTGCGTGATTTCAATTGAAAGTAAATTGAGCTCAACTGATTGATCGATCTAAAAATAATTTGCCAAAAATTAAAAATACTATTAAGCATTTTTTTTAATCAATCGCACATATGGCATTAAAAATTTTCCACTCATTGGCCAGCAACGCAAGAGCATTGAATAATTGCTGATGAGACTTCGTTTACTTGAAATGACTTTAAAGCAATATTGTATATACAGTGGGGGTGTTGTTGCAGCTGCTGATGATGGTAGAGTTGATGTTGCTGGTGGTGTTGGTGGTGGCGACAACGACGGTGTGGTGTGAAGTATCAGGCATGACGTAGCGTCGACTTGCTCTTCAATTGCGTGCTGCAATTGAGTAAAAAAGCAAAGTGTCGACTAAAGTCTTGTATATATTTAGAACATTCAAAGTTTTTCCTCCTCGTTGCTCATGTCAATGCTGATGACTGTGCCGATACGATGCGTTGCGTTGCGTTGCGATCTGATCTGTACTGATCTCATTGCTTTGTAGTACAGGCAAAGAAATGTGTTTGTGCGTGCGTGCGTATGCCGTGTACAAAGTCCATTTACGAGTCATGCGCCAGACGAGTGAAAAACTCGCATAAAAATGCCCAGACACAGAAGCAATTTGCTTCCCGTTGTTCTTCTCAAAAATTATTTACTCAATTGGCGTTTATTTCTTAATTTTTTTCTTTCTTATTTTTTTCCTTTCATTTCTTTGCTTCTTTTTTAAGGCCTTTTTGATATTTGCTTTAAAAAACGCACGCGTTCGTCGCATGCAACAAATTGAAAATCCATTTTTGGTTCCATGACGTTACTTTTGATTTTGTGCCGCGCTAATTTAATACGCTTTCGTAAATCGAATGACTGGCAAATTTCTGCTTGCCATAAGAAAAGTAAAAAAGCTGCCTTATCGTAGCATATCCAATTTGATTTTGCACACATTCATGGCTAATTCAATGCCGTCCGTCGTCTGGTTTATCTTTATCACTTACGCATTTCGTGATTTCTCATATCTTGTTAACTAAATTATCTAATTTAATTTAACAAAATAAAAAGCCAAATAAAGATACGCGTGGCCTTAGTTTACTTTGACTGATGTGCTAAAAATATATTTATTTTAGTGGGTTAACATGCCGTATTAGTGATGGTCTTAAAACAATATAATAGTAATAATATGAACAAATATATGCTTTTCTTCTACTTAAGCAAGTGTCATGTTACTTTGATATGTGATGTTTGTGCAGTATAAACATTAAAATACATTTGTGTACCATTGATAAATATTAAAAATAATAAATATTTAAATAAAAATTAACTTAAGCCGGATACTTTGTTATTATTTTATACTAATTATGGTGGACTATAATTAACTCAATTCATATTTATGTGTATCTACTTGTCTATTTAAACAACTTGTCATTCAATCGGCCCTATTCTGGCAACTCTTTTAGGTACGTTTAACTGTAATATATTATTGAATAGTATGCAAATAAGGTTTAAACAGCTTGTCGTATTTTTGACAGTGCTAACAGCTGGATTTTTGCTTATTATCAAACAGTTTTTCAACAACTGCTCAAAATTAATATTTATAATACTTTATTGTATTACTTTATTGTAATTCTTTGCATATGTACTGTACAAACAATGCGTAGAAAATAATTGCGCGTGCATAATTTAAAAATAAGTTAAAATTTGGCAGTCGAAAAGAATGCCCAACATTTTGTTAAATCAATCACAGCTATTTTTTTTAACGTAACACTTTAATCTCACCATTTTGGGTACAAGAAAAAGACACGTTTAATTTTTCTATTAAATATCGAAGAACATATTTTTTTGTATCTATCAATCAATGTAAATAGCCATCCATTCTCTACATTTACCGTTTTATTATACTCTTCACGAAATGAATAGTATCTGTTTGTCTGTATGTATGTTATTTGAAGCTTTAATTTTGCACAGATCTTTGTATTTAATTACCATAAATCATTAGTCGGAACCAGCAAGATCGGACCACTGGAACTAGTATCCCTCATACGAAGAAGAGAAGAAAAGTCATCAAAATTAAAACGTTGTATTAAAAACTTTTTTGTTTTGTGAGATAGAGCTCTGAAATTTCACAAGTGGTAATTTTACCATGTCCAAGATACAATCGTCGGAAAGGCAGAAAATAGCGTTCTTACTGGTTTTACTATCGATTTATCAACTTATTTCTATCTTTACCGACCTATCTTAGATGATCAAGTATATTAAATAAAAATAATAGTGTATTCTATTCACATCTGTATAATATCTTAATTTGTATATTTCAGTCTTTTTATCTTCCTTTTTTCATTCTAATTTTTTTGAGTCTGTTTATTATATATGTAAGATCGATAAAATCATAATTTTATTAACTATTTAATTCAAAATACAATATTTCGGCTTATCTTCGAATTATGGGTGGATGACATAAGCATTAAAATCAACGCATAAAGTATACAAGTAAAAATTCACTAAACCAATTAAAAAAAAAACAAAAATATTATCACTATAACTTCCTGTACGCTCATGGGGGTACTCAATATTGTATATGCCAAAAAAAAAAAAATTATTAAGTCAACAGAATAATTTTAAAATTAATTGAAAAGATAAGCTGCATTTTCATAAACACTTTTCATGCTCCAAATTCGTGAAAAGTTTATTAAAAACAAACAAAAAATTAAAAAGCACAAAAGCAATAAGCAATAAAATCATAAATTAACAGTCAAGTACTTTATAAAACAATAATAATGAGGTAATCGATACATGTGCTACCCCAAAATCAAATAAAAAAAGAAATAATAATAATAAAAATAAAAAAGATTAGATTTGCACTAAAGAAAAAACAAAACAGAACAAAACAAAAAAAAAAACACATTGAAAAAAATTAAAGCAAAGTCAGAGCAATGAAAAATAACAACAAATCTATGTGAACCTTGGAACTCAGAGAAACGACAAAAACAATGCCGACGCGTCAGCAGCGAAATATAATACGCTCACGTTTATTATAAAAACACGGCAGCGAAATTTTACCGGCAAAACACAAACAAAAACACAAAATAATAACAATAATACAACGAAAAAAAAAGCAAAGCCAACAACAAAGCAAACGAAATCGAAAAGTAAAAACAAATACAATCGCAAGCGCTCATTAGGTCACTCTGCTCGAAACAACTTGACGCGAGCTCGAATCGAACCGTTCGGTTCGTATTGCAGGTATGACGACTTGTGTGGGCGTCGATTTGTACAGGAGTAAATCGAACACGTAACGCCTACGATTGCACATCGTTTCATAGAACACGAGTGCGAGACACACATAACACACACGAAGATGTTCGGTCACGATCTTTTGAACCGTGTTATCTGTAGCGAAGTGAAACGAACATATACGAATCATTTCGCAGTGTAGGTGATCTTCAAAGTGAGAGTAAATGAGAAGGAGAGTGAGTGCAAGAAATCAATACCGAAATTAAGCCTAACAAACGTTACTCATTCTATTTTTCAAGTGTTTACCGGAATGCGATGTTGTTGTGTATGCATTTATTTATTTGTTTTTGTTTTTTAATTCTTCTCTTTTCGTCATATAAAATACGAACCTGCGCATCTTTTGTACGCTTCGGAATTGTTATCAGTGGCAGTCTTTTTAATAATGCCCACGCGCGAGAAGTATTCACCCATCATCGTTGTCAAGCTCGCCTAATCATCAAGCACTCTCATTACCAAAGCGCAGACGTCGTTGCCGGCAGCGAAGCCTTTGCGGTTCGTTCCCGCCTGTTGTGAAAATTATTCACACGCTGTCGTTCTTGGAGTTTGGTCGCAAAAGTATCGTGAAGACAAAAGGAACAGTGAAAAAAGATAAATATTTTTGCAAAAGAAAGCTTAGGAAAAAACAAAAACGATAAAAAATTAACATTTTAAAAATAATTTCAAATATAAAAGTCAAAGTTGATGTTGAGCTTGTGAACATTTTAAGCAAAGTAAAAATTAAATTTTTTGGCATAACAAATATAAGAACATTACAGAACATTATTTGTGTATATAAACAAAAATTAAAATAATAAGAACATGTTTTGTTTAACTCTTCTAAAAAATCAAAATAAGGAAACTTAATTAAATATTCATATGAATATATAACGGATTAATAATCATAAGTACAACAT
Source organism: Phortica magna (assembly GCA_037044515.1). Taxonomy (NCBI): domain Eukaryota; kingdom Metazoa; phylum Arthropoda; class Insecta; order Diptera; family Drosophilidae; genus Phortica; species Phortica magna. Next base: position 181,103 of record JBAMBP010000975.1, on the reverse strand, counting down.
GCAATAAGATTGAAGGTAAGTTTATTTAAAACTGCAACATTTTTTTGAGAATATTTTCAATTCAATAGTAAGTAAGATAGTTAAAAGTTTGTAGGATAATATTTTACTTGGGAATTCGACAAAAAGTCTGACAATCAAATTACATAACAGTTAAAATCGTTTTTATTGCTCGTTCTTGTATTGCGTTGTTATTTTAAATGGGTTCTTTTGTCTACCAATAATACTGCTTTGTATACAACATCTGAGATAAGATACTTTTATGAGAAGTTTGAAGTGAAAATATTTTTTCTTAATTGTCCTATAGAGCAAAACATTATCTGTCTGCCAAGTAGATGGGACAACTGCATGAAAGTAAAGTAAATATAACTATTATTATTTTTTTAAGGGCCTTATTTTTGTATAACAAATTAATTAACAAGAAGTTTAAATTCTTAAACGTCATAGGGATATTAGTCAATCAGCGCATGCTTATTAACACTTTTAATGCAAAGCTGCCAAAAAGTATGTTTCGGATTTTAACACTTTGCAAAAAAATTAAATAAAATGGTAACACTGGCTTTTTGATAGCTTTGGCATTACCATAAGGGTGCGGTTTTATTGTATAAGATTGGCAGACGCGTAATGTGGCAATAATTGTTGTAGAGAAAAGTTAATAATAAACCGAATTTCTTGCGCCATGCGCTTACTCTCACTATAAAGATGGCGCTAAAATCAACTATAAACAAAAATATTTAATAATTATTAATGCTTAAGTGCAATTATTGATATTTCCACTAAAGTCGTCAATATTATTGCTTTTTCGCTCCATCTTATTTTATATAATCGCGCAACATTACTCAACATTAAACTTCCTTCACACAGTTCAATGGTTTCCTTTCACCTCTCGTAGATATATTGAAGCGTCAATCAATACATACATGCACGTTCTATGGTACAAAGTACAAGCGATCAGAGCAACAAACTCAACAATAATCGTCATTTTGTCGTTTTGCTGTTTTGTCGCTAACGTTGCAGTCGTCGTCGTGTCGTGTGCCTCTCGGATCACTTTGATTTTGTTCCATTTTCATTTGAAATCAGAATTTTTTTTGATTTTTTTTTTTTGCATAGATTGTAACCTAGAAATCGTAAAAAGGGGCATTCAACCGCCGACGCAAAGTAAAACACCGCAAATTGATAATCTGTTTATAATTTATGTCAGTTTTTGTTTTGTCGTTATTGTTAATATTAATTAATTATCAAAACGAAAAAATAAAATACTGCGAAATATAATAAATAAAAAGAAAAAAACTTCAAATATTTAAGATTGTAGTACACACAACAGTCGTACACCCGCACAAGACACTCCGCTCCGACTGACTCTGATAGTAAGTTGGATGAGTAAAACTGTAGAAAAATTCCACTCATGAGATTTCTGCTGGGAATTCTGTCTCAGTCCTGATATAACTGCATTGCGAACTTTGCACCATGAAATTAAGTTATTTTTTTTTTATAATAATTCCGAGGCATCGTGTCCGCCTACATTGCTGCTGTGCTGGCATTGCCACGCTGCCTCTGCGTGCTCGATGACGTAGCATTTGATTCTCGTTTTCATTTTTGTTTTTGATGTTTTATTGTGCTGTGTGTGTTTGTGTGTGTGAGTGTAACCTTCTTCAATTGATCCGTTTACAGTTAACATTTGACTTGTATTAATTTTGCTAAATCGACATAAATAATTACCTTGGACCTCATTGCTGACAATGATTGGCATTTTCGTAGACAGTATCAGTTTTTGTTGCTGCGTTTTTGTGCTCACTATAATTGCGCCGATGATTTGTCAATTAATTTGATTTAACTCAAATAATTTTTAGCTCAACATTACATGAAATTCAATATTTACTTGAGATATTTAGTTAAGCTCAAATAAAATATCGATTTACAGGCAAATATTTGTAATTAACACGTCAGCGTTGTTTAAAAAGACGCAATTGCATATAAATTGACGTCACATCAGCTCACATGTGTATTTGATAATACAAAATGTTTTGTATTACAAAATTTACATAAGTTTTAGTAAATAGAACGACCGGTCAATGATTGTTTGTGACGAAAACTGTTAGACAAATAAAACTTGAGGCTTTTCTCAGTAGCAAGTGATTTTCACTTATGTGTTTTTCCCACATTTCTTCTTATACTTTAACTAACGCAGTAAGTTTGATTGACTTGAAGTAATGGAACTAAAACATTCAGATTGGCATCGGCATGTATAAAACATGTTTCTACTAAAATTATCAAGTAATTTATGTATTAATTATTCTGAGAATCAAATAGTTGGTTTTTTTCAAAATTTTAAATTATTATCAAATTATGAATAAACAAAGCAATTAATTTTTTAGTTTAGTATTAAGCACTTAGAATTATTTTTGCTTAAAATAAAATAATTTGATTTATTTTACAACAAAATATAAAAAACTAAAATGTATTTATATTAACAATCAAGATTTGAAATTGAATCAAAAAACTACGCATTTTTGTTAATGCTTTAGATACATATATATTTTTTTATTTAAATTTATTTTAAAAATTCTTAATATTTCAGTCATACTTATATTCAAAAATAATTTTGAACGTTTTAGCATTGATTTAAATTAACAAAAATATTCCACAAAATTTTCGATAACCTTTCAACACCTTTTCGAACACGCTTTTAGATGATTCCTTTAAATGAAAATATTATCAGAATTTTATTTAATTATTTTGTTTTATTTTTTTAATATTTTGCTTATTTTTAAGACGAGTAAATATTTGATCATAAGAAAAATATCAAGATAATCATTATTCGTCTTAAACTCTTATTTGTTTTATTTGTATTTCTCAGTATAAGCAATCCAATTTTGGTGATTTTAATCTGTTAGTTAAAGGGTGTATGTTGGTCTACTCAACCCTTTTTGTTACCATAATCGTTTGTTAAAATAACAAGCACACAACTCTTAGCTAAGACACAAACCGGATGTTATGTGCTTCGCTTAAATAATGATATGAGTCACAAATGAACTTTTTTATAAGAATCTGTCGGTTTTCCAAATCTATTAGTTATAATAAATGCAAATCATATTTATATTCATTTAATAATTAAAATGCAACACGTGCCACTCAATTAGAAGCAATTTTAATAATACGAAATACAGTTTGAGTAGTATAGTACTGCCCATTGACGTCTCAAATATTTGCAACTTTGTTGTAATTGCGTTAATACCGGTTGCATATCGCCAAACAATTTTCTACCTAATTTATTGTGTTCTGGGTCAGAAAAGTTCCCCCTCTGTTTTTGTTGTATTTCTAGAAATGCGCCTTGATTTCATTTTATTACAAGTTCGGTGAGATCAATCAATTAATTGATAATCCGTGTTTGTTGCCTTTGATGGAATGTCACGTTTCACAAAACTTCGCAATGCAAATTTAAATTCAGCTTCCATCACAATCACAAATCTCTTAATTAAAAAAAAAATTAAAAATCAAATAGAAATTTGCGCAACACTTTGTCAAAGCAGAATTTGCACAGTTCCTTAACATTTGATTGAAATAAATTTTACTAAGCGCCATGAAATGATTTCGAGCATATCAGTGAAAAAAATGCGAGGGACTTTCGAATAGTTGTGCATATGATTTAGAGGTCACTAATACTGTTTTTTATTATCATTAACGTGTAAGTCAAAATACAAGCCTAGAAAAAGCAAATTGAAAAACAATGCGGTCTATGTAAACTGAAATTCTGTCCGTCCGTTTATTTATCATAAAAAAATTAAGTTCAATCGTTTAACTGAGCTTTCCCAGTACTAATCGCTCATCATATAAGTGCTTCAATACCGATAATCGGGTTGAATGTGTCAAATCTTTAGAGAAACTCAAAGACCTTTGTCCAATTCGCTGAATTAAATGAATTTAGCACGTCGAGGATCACTGTTGTCGCATTTTAATTTTCTCATAGTTCATTCATGACCCCTATTCTGGCCACTCTATTAAAACAGAGTGCTTTAACAGTTTTGTTAATAGAAAAATTAATAAAAGAGAGCGTTCTAATTCTATCAGACTTACATGCTATTTAATAGGATGTTCCTAACAGTTGTAAGAATACGGACTTCTATAACTTTAAGTATCATGTTAGTACCTTGTTAAGTCGAAATTGTTGTTGTTGAAAAAATACGAAATTTAAGAAAGATTTTGCCTTGTGGCCCAACCTCAACTTTAATAAAGACTCTCGTTATGTTTATTTTTTTTTTAATCATTTGGTGTTATTATTTATTAGCTGCGAAAATCATAATCATGACGCTTCTAAATGCGCGTTTATCAATTGGAAAAAAAGACGTACAAAAACAAAAAGGCTTGTATGTTTAGGTGCGGGCTAAGGTGAAGCACATAAATCATATAACATGAACGGTCGATCGCTGGAACCATGAATCGAGTGTTCGGTTTGGAGCGGTTTGCATGCCAGCAGCATAGAAAAATTCCACACATTGTGAACCTGATAAGCACGCAAATGCTCATTAAGCAAACTAACGAGCTAACAAACTATTAATTAATTGATTGATCGATCAAACGTTCGAACGAATCGATTTTTGTTTGATTGAGCGCGTTTGACGCGTGTGAGTATATACGCGTTTGCCGTTTGCCTTTCGTATTGATGATCACATCACAATGACAACCAACTTGATAACGTTTATGATAATTTCGATGATTATGACGATGGTGATGATGATGTTGATGGTGATGATGGTGATACGGTTGTGCTAATGATGACTTCAGCTAAACGCCATTATTGTATACAGCGATAAGCTTAACACGCAGGGGGTGTGTGGTTAGTGTGCTCAAGTAATTTGACACAAGCCGTCAACGTGCGCTGCCGGAAAATCTTATTGGCCACGCTTTGCATACGATTGGTTGCAGGTGTTTGCCGCGTTTTACAAAATTCTGTCAATTTATGTAATTTAGTCTCTTTTTTTTGTTGTATTTTGGTTTATGCGCTGTTGGCATTGCCATGGTTTAAACGTTCTGACGAAGCACTCACGTCGAGCCCCCTGCAGCGCCACGGCTGCTTCTTCTTAGCTGATGCAATATATCGGCGAATTTCATTGTATATCGTAGTCTGTCCATACGTCCAACCGTCTGTCTCACAGACTTTTCGTCATTGCAAGAGTTCAGTGTGGGAAATTCAGCGTATCATAAAACGCTTCAAACGTAAACGTTTTACTCTCACGATATCTCTCTCACTCACTCACTCACGCGCGTGCACGCGATCGTGTTCGCTGATTTTGGTTCGTATATTTGCTCATGCTCTCGCACTCTCTCGTGCTTGTAATTTGTTTGATTGGCACTCGAGCGCGCATAAATTGTTCTAGTAAGCGTGCATCGGCTTCATTCATTCACAACTCGTTTGCGGTGACGTTAGTCAATCAAAAATCGTGGCTGCATTGAAAACGTGCTACAACGGTGACAATTACACAAATACACATTCACACACATACGTAAAAACGATTATTTAAAGTGCTTAATAGTTGCCCCCGCGCCAGTTTTTTGTTCCGTTCCGTTTATTATAATACACGCGAATATCCGGGTTCAATTTCCGTGGCGGCTCACAAGTCAGCAATTATTAAATTGATTGACTTATTTTTTTTTACTGCTAAAATCAAGCGCAGGCGCTTAACTACAACAATTTATTGCCGAATTAATTGTTTAATAAACATTTACCAATTTTTGGAAAATTATTTGCAACGGCGCGTATACGTTATATAAATACATAAAAAGGTATAAAATAATAATCTACAGTCAATGTGTTTAAATAAACTACGAGTAGCATAAAAATCTTATGCTGAAAAGCAGCAATAAAATAAAAAGCAATGTAAACAAATGAAGAATCTATTCAGTTAACAAAAACACAAGTGTATTCAAACTTCAACTGGAGCTGAACTTATCAATTGGCCTTCTTCATTCTCGGAATCATATTCGAGGTTTTGACCTCCCAAGCTGAACGATAATAATTCAAGCAAAATACTATCAAAGACATTATTAATTATAATTATTAAATGTCCTTTTTTAATTTTATTCATCAGATTATTTTTCAATGTCTTCTCTTGTTGTAGCAAAAATATTTTGTTTTTTATTTACAAGCTAAAAAAAAAAATATTTCAAATAAATAAATTTTTTATATTATAGCCTCTCAATTAAATTTAAAAAAAAAAATTACACACATTTATTACATAGTATGTACTAAAATAAATTAAAACAAAAGGTAACGCGCTTGTGTGCCATATAATTTATTTTATAAATTTGCATTTGAGCATTTTTTCTCTTTACTTTTTTTTTGTTGTATTCTTTTGGTGCATTTAACGCTGCTAAACGCAATCAGCAAAAAATGATGCAATTTCAAACGAAAATTGCTCAATGCAAAGATTCTTAAAAAAAAAAAAAGGTATACGTGACAGATTTTGGTCAACGTGTTTCTGGCATTGTTCCGGAACAGGCAGACTTGCGTTGATAGAATTAGAACGAAAGAAATATGATTATTGAAGAAAGAACCTTAAAAATCATAGACCGTACAAAATTATCCCTTTTGCTTCTTTTAATATTTATTAAGATGATCTTTATGAGATTTATGTATCTTAATAACCATTTAACTACCACTCTCCAAGAAATCATTTAAAAATTTATGTTTGCCAACTAACATCTTCTTCTATTCGTTTCTCTTCCAGGTTTTAGATCCATGTTGGAGTCTTATGTAAAACTACAAAAACTTTTACTTGTTACAAATCCAAACAAACTCGAAATAATGCATTAAAGTGTCAGTTGTTTAACGAAAAGTGCAAAAGAAACTTTACAAAGAACATTCTCGCAACATAAATCAATATTCTTCGTGCAAATATTTCAAAATCTATGCATTTTGAAAGCCAGCAGACTACAGTTGAATTGTTAATGCTGCCAAATAGATAGCAGTTCGCATCGTGAAATAAAAAATTAAGTGTGAAATTTTAATAAAAAACAAAATTTTAATCAATTATAAACAACAACTGCCAACAAGTTAAAGCCAAAAGGTCCAGAAAAAAATAAACACACATTAACCAACAAATCGAATAATATTAAAAGAAAAAAGAAAAAAAGTAAAATGGCCAAATGCACCGTTACACTTGTGCTGCTGCTTTGTCTGGCACTGGAGAACAATAGCATCTTCAGTCGTCTGCATGCACGCTCACAGCCGAGCGGACGCGAAGTGGAGACCGCGCTGATACGCCAACAACAACATCACCACCACCAACAACTACAAAAGACCACAGCCGCCCACCATGCCAAGCGACACGTGGCACAACATCAAGAGCCGCCACTGGAGATGCAACGGCATGAGAGACACGTGTACAAAAGAGCGCGCAACCGTGAATCGAAACCGAACGAATCGGAAGAGGACAAAGCGGCTAATCGGCGTTACTATGCGCGTCTGCGTCGCCACATGGCGCACCAGCACGCACATCACGCACAGCAGGAGCACAACTATCATCACGTCACGTCGTCACGCACGCGTGTGCCGCTGGAAGAGTTGCGCACCATGCCGCGCATCTGGCAGCATCTGATCGATGTCGACTATGAGGATGTACTGCTGGACGATGACGACGATGAGGACATGTTTGGTGATGATCCTGCGCCGCAAATGGATCAGGCGCTCACCTTAGATCCTTTGCAACGCGCATACACTGATGAACTTTTGCCAGCGGCTGCTGATGAAAATGTGGCGAACAAATTGGAAGATGAAATACCGCCACCAATCAATCCGATTGAGAATAATGTGCTTGAGGAAATTGCCACGCATCTAAATGGTGCACATAAAGAAATGGCAAGTAACGACTTGTCTGAAACTAAACCTGTTGCGGAGGTAGAGGCAGATGTCACGCCCGAGCTTAAATCAGCGGTCAGCGGCTGCCCGAAGTGTGAGAGCAAACAGCAAGTGGCGCAAATCACAGAGGAGGAACTGACACGTCTGCGCATCGAGTTCGTCAAACAGCAGATACTCGAGAAGCTGCGACTCAAAGAGCGGCCGAATGTGTCTGCTGTGGGCTTGCCCAAGCCGATCTCTGAGGGCGTGACCATTGAGCCACAGGAGGACAGCAGCAAAAGCAAAGATTTCGATGATTATTATGCGCGTACGAGTAAAAAGTTCATCTTTTTGAAACGTGGTAAGTCGGCAAATCTCACATTGTGCAAGTTTTGGTCAACTAAATTTTTGTCATTTCTTATAATTGTAGAAAAACGCGAGTGTCAACGTCTGGACGCACGTCCTTCGATGTGTTTCTCCTTCAAGATTGACGATGCCGATGCCGATGGCTTTGATGTCAATACCGCTGTACTCTGGCTCTTCAAGAACAAACAGAATCGCGCCAAGCGTCTCAATGAGACACATTTGGCGCAACAGACCATTGTCGTCTCGGAGGTTCAACAGCAACTCAACTCAGAGTATTTGCCCGTGGCCAAGACGATTGCCATACAAACAGTCGATGTACAAGGTAATTAAATTAATTATTCAAATCAAACAATCTACAATATAGTATAGTGGCATTAATTGTTCATCAGTAGTCGCCAATCTAAGTATTTACGTGCTTGTATCGCTTGCGGTAGGTTTGGACTTTCAACGATTATAGAAGATCGACCTCAGGCCCAGTCGAAAAAAATAAATCAATAAATATTTCAAGAAAGAAACAAGCACAGTTAGCTCTTTATAATGTATGTATGTACATTTGTATGTACGTATGAATGCATAGTCATATTGACCGATAAAGTCGCTTGTTTGTTGTCATTATTTTCTTTGCTGCGGGCGTATTTCATCTTTAATCAACGCGAGGTGACAAAATAAGCAAGAAATCAGTTGCTGAGTACGTGATTTACAGGGCGGAACTTTTTAGGTGAATAACTTTTGTATGTAAACAATTATATGGTAGAAAATTTGGGTTGGCTATTTTTGAAATTGTATATATAAAAAAAGAAAAGAAAAATAAGATTATTAAAACTGCTTTGGTAGCGAACGTGATGTCTTCATAACTCTGGCTTGAAAAGACGAACTTTTGATGATATTTATTTGATTTTAGAATGTATGATGAAATTTGTAATTGAAGGCATGAATTTTCAATTTTGTTTTCGAGAAAATCTGAAATGTAAATATCTTAAATGGTATCCTCACTTCTTATCATTAACAGATGAATGGATGAAAATCGACATTGAATGGCCTATCAAGCGTTGGTTCGGCGATCATGATCTTAGCCATTTAATACAAATAACATGCGAATCGTGCGATATCGAGTCCATGGATGAAATGATATCAGTCGACAAGGATTATCGTCCATTTATAATGGTCGACACGCAGAACAGACGTCGTCAGCTGCGTGCGAAACGCAGCATAAATTGCTCGAGTGGCGTTACGGAATGTTGTCGCGATAAACTATACATTTCATTCGATGAGATTGGTTGGGGCGATTGGATCATACAACCACGTGGCTATGATGCCTACTTTTGTCGCGGCTCTTGCGGCACTGTGGCGAGCGTAACGCAATCTTCATCACATCACAGCTCATTTTTGGCAGTAAGTTTTGCTTACAATTGGTAAATGACGGTATAAAATTATTAATTATTTTATTTTTAAATTAATAGCGCGTGCTATCAACAAAACGTGGCCAAAAGCCGTTGGAGCTGATACCCTGCTGCACCGCTAAACAGTATTCCTCGCTGCAGTTGGTCTTCATGGATAGCAATAACACAGCGACACAGAAGACCTTTCCCAACATGGTTGTCGAGTCTTGCGGTTGCAGATAGTTGCACACACACATACATGCATACACAAACATACACACACATACAAAAATACAAACAATAGCTTGAATTGCCAACATATCGAACAAATTTAGTTGTAGTTATTTAATTGCATACAATTTAAGTTCATTTAGTCAGTTTTTCATAGCATTCATATTTTTTTCTTTTTTTTTTCTTTTTTATTATTTTTTTTTTCTTTGCATTTTAGTTTTAAAATTTATAGTTCAAAATATGTTTTTTAAGGTTTTTATAATTTTTTGAAATTTTTTTAATCTAAAGTAATTTCGCTGCCAATTTTTCTAATCAATCTAGTTAATTTTAAGTAATATTAATATTAGTAAGAAAAAAACACAATTTAGTTTTAGACGTTTACAAAGTACTTAAGTTCTCTAGGAAATGCAGTTAGTTGTAAATAAGCCAAGTTTTTTTTCAAGTAGTGAATTTAAGATGGAAAACAACTTTGTATTTTTGCTTTATTTGTAAGTAGTCTAATATTTATAAAAAAGATTGAAAATAAAATATAAAATTAAAGTTTTAAAAAAATAATAAACAATCTTTCATAAAATGGAATTCAATTCTGGGATGCAAATGTTTTTTTAGTGAATTTATGGTAGATTGGCGAATACTTGTTGTCTTAACCCTTCACACAACCAACTTAATTCGCAAAACGTTATTAAAATATTGTTGAAAATGATTCTTCCTGAGAAAAAACGAACTTTGATATGTTTTGAAGCAACTGTACCGAAAAATTACTCATACGAAGTTATCACTGATACGATATATCATTTTATTTGTCACTTAAGCTCAGTCTCACTTAACCTTTAACAATGGTTACAAAAATATCACAAAAAAAGATAAATATTCTTAATAGTTTTTTTCATTTTCAAACTCGTATGTTTATGCTTAAAAATAAATTTTCAGAAATTTTATTTGTTTATTTTTTAAATGATGAAGAAAAAAAAATCAATATATTATAAAAAAAAAATAATATTTGCGACATAACTTTTCATCAAAATTTCAAAGTTAATAAAATAATTTGTTGTCCTAGAGTTGTTGGTACATTACTTTTTAGCACAACTATTGATTTGCGACATTTTGCACTCATGGCATAAAAACCGTATGATTTCCACTTTGGACAGCTGATTGCGCCAAAGCGCATGCGTCATCAAACAGCTGTTTTTGGCGCAGGACATACAAAAACAAAACGTGTGATAGTCTTAGCTCTTGTTAGGCACAAAAATGGCCGGAGTATTAAATTTGGAACAAATTTATTTTACGGTACTAAAACTCGAATTAAACATAAACCAATGGGTTCAAGAGTGGTACGTGTACTTAAACTCAATGCTCAAATATAACCTTTTAAATTTAAACATAATTATCACTTATTATAGGCTAGCCTTTGCCGAACCTGTTTGGTTCGGACTAAGCAAATACTTTGAGACCTCAAATTTAATGGACATATTCGTCCCGTTGGCTGGCGTATTCCATCAGGAGCTGTTGATGCGTTTGGTGTGCGCCTTGAGTGTGGTCAATTCGCTGAATTCATGGCTAAAATGGTAAACGTTTACAACTTTTAACTCTATTGTAGTTAAATTACTTAGTGCGACTTTGCAGGGTCTATCCAGAGACGCGACCTTATTGGCTTCTACGTGAACTGTATGCCTCAGGCAGACATAACAACACAAATGCGCTCGCTCAATATCGTCTAAGCTGTGAGACCTCCGGCGGCATGCCCTGCACGCACACCATGTCCTTTACGGTATTCATTTTCATCGTTAGCTCTTACTTGTTTCCCTATTGCTATGAAACTTTCAAATTGCCACGCACAAAAATGTGGCGCTCGTTGATATTTGGCTTCATCACGTTCTGCGTGGGTCTCATGTGGCTGAGCCGTTTGTATTTGGCCAGCGAATTTCTGCATCAATGCATCCTGGGCACTTATCTGGCCGTGTATTTGCTATTCCTTTTCGAGCGCAACGTTATGTTTCTGTACTCACGTCGACGTCTGACCGCTGTGTTGACTGTGCTGGCATTTGGTTTGATGCCGCTCTTGATATACTTCGGGAAGCTGCGCATGGACAGGGATCCGCATTGGTCAGTGCGACAGGTGCGTATTGTCAAAAGCTTAGAAATGTTTTTTCTTATGTCTAAAAATGCAGGCCTTCAATTGGTGTCCGGAAACGAGCTACTTACGGCATGAGTCGAGTCCTATATTTATGCTAACGCGTGACTTTGGCAGTCTTATGGGCGTGGCACTTTCATCGCCTTTATTTAATTGGTACACTTACAATGTGATAATAATTTAAAGATCATCTTTTAACAATATTCTTTGCAGGAACTCGAACAACTCAAATTTAAGTTATCGTTTCTTTGTCATGTTTGGCTTGGAAATTGTTAACTTTCTGGTGCGCCATGAGACGCCTAAAAATTACGGTCGTTTTGTGTTTCTGGCGTTTGAATTTACGCGTAATTTGCTGCACACACTTGCACTTCTAAAATTCATATCAAAGTTGAAATAAACCAATTTTTATTTATTATTAGCATCATTTGTGTGAATGAACTTATCAAAACGATTTATATGTCTAATTAAAAGTATTTTTTTGTGTCATTCAGTTCCTCTCAGCTTCCTATTTACTGTGCAACTTTCTCCGGTGCAATTCGATTAGTCGTTCTTGAGTTATTGAAGAAGTTCTGCTGAAAGTTTTTTAAATTATCACAATAATTTCTAAAATGTTTGAAATCAAACAATTGTTGAATTAAATGCGTTTTTTTTCTTCTTTTTATTTTTTTTTAAATTATAATAAATAATTCGAACTGATTACAAAAACTGATAACAAATCATTTTTCATTTCATCAATAAATACAAACATACAGTAAAGTCGGCTGGCTGTCATTGTCGTTGCTGTTAATTTCGTTGTTGTTGTTGTAATAATACGTATTTGTTGTTGGATTCGCTTGTTTGATTTTTTAATAAGTTGTAGATGATTTAATTACTAACTTGACTAAGGAATTTTCAAAGAGATACAATAGATCGTACGAGCGCATCGAACACTAATCGATTGATAATTACAGATAGAACTAAATTCGCTTAAATGTTTTTGTTTTGTTTTTTTTTTCGTTTTCTTTGATTATGAATGAAAAACGACACGTTTTCAAACAATGTAAATGAATGAATTTTAAATGAAGTAACAGCAGTTGATCGGTTAGTTTGTTCTTAGCTAAAGACCGCATTGGTTAGTTTAGATACTTGTCTATGTGAGCGCTAACCAAAGTTCTCAAAGTGATGTATGAAGTAGGGCAATTTGCGTGTCTTGTTGACCTCATCGCAAGCTGACATGACGCTCTTGGTGAGTGGACGTGGTCCACATGAGAATACGCCAATCTTTGACACCTAGAAAATTAAAGTTTTTTCTTAATATTAGTCAAATGGCTTTATGTGTAAAGGTGATTCCCACTTACATAAGAGTGTTTCTTCTGCACAAATTTCAAGAAACTTGACATGTCTGGACGTCCAAAATGATTTACAGCTTTCAGACCAGTAAATATTGACGTTTTGGAAAGACGTTGAAAGTGATTTTCGCAAATATACTAAAAAAAAAAAAAAGTTTTGATCAAACTTAAAAAAATAATAAGTCTTCGAAACTACTCACCAACATTGTTGTGCGCAAATCGAATTTGTGGAAAAATTGCGTAATAAAAATGTGTATTTCAAGCACATTTGTTACATCCTTCTTCTCCACATCGCGCAGCACATCGATGAACCACTCAAAGTGCTTATGTGATGGACAGATCCACAGGAAGTAGACTTTCTTGCAAGCCACGCCCGAATAACGATTTGTGCTTGTGCCAAACACCAAATCGTTCAATATGGAAGCATAGGGTGTAACGCCAATGCCGCCACCCACCATGACAGCGACCTCGAATTTATACCAATCCTGATTACCGCCACCGAAAGGACCTTCAATGCGTATTTTCGGTTGATCTTCGGGATTGTAATTACATGGATCAAAGTAATTGCGCAGCTTCCAAGTCCAAGGACCCTGCGCTTTGATGTGACAGCTCAGGCAATTCTCATGTGGTGCTGAGGTTAATGTAAAGCTGTGCATCTCATGCGGCCGGAAAGCCGTACAAGACAGGCGCACCCATTGACCAGAGAGATATTTTAGATTGGGCGGCCGATAAAACTTAATCTTGATGACATCCGAGGGCAGTAAATCAGTATCAATGACATCTAAAGCCATGTACTTTGTACGCAGCGAGACAATCTTGTCGAGCGTGTAGATAATGCCCGGTCCCAAGAAGAACATCCAAAAACGTGGTGGTCCCGTTAGACGTGCTAGGCCGTGTATTAGACTAAGCAAGTACAAGCCAATGTACAATGAATGCATGTTCCAGAAAAAGTTATAGGCTTTTTTGCGTATTGTGGGATGCGCAAAAACAAAAATGATGCACATGATGATGAAGAGCAAGACGCCTGTAGTGCCCGTTACCGTTTGGAAGAGCCAGAAAGTGATGTCCGGCTTGTAATCGGAAGCAAAATGCACTTCACGTGTGAGGCAACGTAAATTTTCATGCGATTGCGTTGAGACATGATAGAAATTCACAATGTGACCGACTGTATGAAGCACCGAGAAAAAGAGCGCCGTGCAGGCAGCAATTTTGTGGAATTGAATGTGTGAATCCAGTGGTATATATTGTTGTATAGGAAACTCTTTAAGCTTCGTGATGAGATTTCTGCAAAAGAAGAGTGTGAGCTTTGATGCAACTACAATTGATTAGAAGAGCGCCAATTTGACTCACCTAGACATGGTCAAAAGCAGCAATGAGTAGCAGAAAGAAAGCGAAGCTGCCGACCCACGGGTTATGGCAATGCCCACGCCCATAATGTGTCGCAAGTCAGTGTGCTCAGCCATGAAGGAATAATCTGCAAGCATATAAAGTCATTATATGTTCACTGTAATGTGAAAATCAACAACTCACGTATGAAACGCTCCACAAACAACACAATTGTCACAACATAGAAAAGAAACAGATAGAATATATTTTGACGATTCTCCTCCAGGAATGTTATATACGCATCCCACTTCTCTTGCATCCAGTGTCGTGGCTTGTCCTGCATTGGTTCGATGTTAAACGAAGTCATGCGCGCGACATTCGTTGATGTGTCCAAAAAGTTTTGCTTTGCACCTTTGCAATCCAAGCCGATGGCAACAAAGTCACCCTTATACTCTTTCATCATTAGTTTGAAATCCTGATAGGTCAAATGGTTTTTATGCTCGAGTCCGACATCCTGAAACATGCCATCGATGAGTTCGGTCACTTGATCATCGCCCAGACTAGTTGTGCGCGCGATCTCCACCAACGAACGCATCATTTCGCTCAGTTCGCCTTTATCGATGACGCCGTTGCGATCATTATCACACATATCGAATATAATGCGCAACTTATCATCGGTTTTGCCACGTGAGAATAGCACCACGGTCTCGAGAAATTCTTGAAAGCTAATGCGGCCATCCTGATCCTTATCGACAATGTTGAACATTTTGCGTACGAACATGTCGTTTGGCTTCATGCCCAATGCAGATGCAAACTCCGCCTTCGAGAGACTCGTGCGCATTACCGTCATGACTTCACCATCTGTCGAGGCATCCGAACGTCGCCGACGCTCGCCGGGCCGTAAGCCGAATGTGAGCGCATAGGCCTCACGAAAGAAGTACTCGAGTCTTTTCTGTCGTCGTTCGCGTGTCTCGGCACGTGCCAGCATCAGTTCGCGGTTCACCTCCATCAGTGTCATCTCCTTCTTGTGCAATATCAAAAAGTCTTCCAACTTCTTGACAAACTTACGTCTTGCGCCATAAGACTCTAATTCCAACACTAAATCATGATCGTTCGGCACACGCAGGAGAATGTACGGTTTCTTCTTTATGTGATTTGTTGCTGATTCTTCGACTGTGACTAAATCGATATTCTTTAAACTGAAGGTGCGCAATTTCTCGCCTTTGCGATCAACAGTGTAAATCGCTGCCTCGGGTCCAAATTTGACCGTGACCAAACGTTTGTGGTTTGCATGCAACCATTCACGTGCCAACATCTTGTCCACAGAGCCTTTGTGCTGTGGCGAACGTAGCGCCTCCTGACGTATCTTCAGCTTGCGACGCTTGCTATTCTGCAGCTTGACGACACAATACCCAGCGCCAGCACACAGTATGGGCACAAAGCCGAGGAAGACACAGACATAGATGAACATCAATTCCGAACCAGAGAAATAATCGTAACCCTCAAGGTAATTGCAGGGCTCCAATTCTGTGGCATTAAGCTGCATTGGCTGGGGACATGGATCACCCTCATACCAGACAAAAACATTCTTCTGTATCTCATCCTCATCGATATCTGTGCTGTTCACAATTATATCCCACATGGTTATCTTGCGTAGTTCTGCAATTTCACTGGCCGTAAAAATACCGTTACGCTCGTTCTCAAACCAGAAACGATCCGAGTCGCGTAAGCGTTGAAACTGCTCTTTGATGACAGCGCTGAAGAGCTCTCCCGGTTGGCCATAAGACTCTAACATGCCACCGACATAGACGTCAACGTCGTCAAGCTTATTATCGTAGGCGGTTATAAGCATGCTTTAGAATGAGATGTGATTTTAGTTTTAAGACTTTAGACTTCAAGTCTTTCGGTGCGACTTACCTCAGCAGCTCTGGTTGTTTTTCGAACAACTCTGGATTGATATCCGTCCAGGCATTACGTCTTGCCAGACCATAAGCCTCACGTGCGGTGTTGTAGTCGGGTAAGCCATTATCACGACCACGCATAATATTCAGCGCGCCCAAATCACGACGTGTAAACTCCATCGGACCGAACAACTTATCACGTACATCAGAGCAGAGCACAGGATCCTCACGTTCAGATATCTGTGATGCCAAGCCCATTAGCACTTCTTCAACTGTGGTGTCCGTAAAGAAACCCTGTAGAAACAAACAGAAAAGTTCAAACATTGTGTCGGTAATTAGATATGAAGCTAACTTACACTTGAATCCCACCATGTCGAACAGAGTCGTACAGCTGGATAGCCCATGGGCGTTTCTTTGTAATT
Source organism: Phortica magna (assembly GCA_037044515.1). Taxonomy (NCBI): domain Eukaryota; kingdom Metazoa; phylum Arthropoda; class Insecta; order Diptera; family Drosophilidae; genus Phortica; species Phortica magna. Next base: position 164,188 of record JBAMBP010000975.1, on the reverse strand, counting down.
GCATTTGCCATCACGTCGATAAATACCTGGCGGAATCATGGTGTGACCAAAGCGAAATGCAGCCGCCTGAAAGATGTGTCCAATGCCGGGATGAATATCCTGTTTGTAACCATCATATGGTGGCAGTTCGGAGCCAAGAAACGCGGGCAGATATTCATACATGATCACGTTCTGCAAGCTGGCAATGACCGTGTGCCTGGCACGCTGAAATATGTCCTCGTCACACCACTCGGGGTGTGTGCGTTTAATACGCTGGGCCAGAGTGTTGTGCCAGCGTAGAAAAAGGATGGCAAATGAAAGCACAGCCGGATTTTGATTCGTGCGTGGATCGCCCAGCACTGTTAAAGAGCAGAACAGAAAACAAATTAGAATTGAATGACATTGAAAATGAGATGCATTGCAATGACTTACAAAATAAACGCTCTGGGCTGAGCATTTTCATGACACTTGGCACAGGATTGTTGAAGAGCGGCACACGCATCGTATTCCTTATTGGCGTTTTGCCATCCTTCTCTGTCACCAGTGTGCCATTGTGAAAGGAGCGCATGGCATTGAGCCAAGCCTCTGAGGTGCTGTAAATGAAACTGCCATCAATCCAAGCAGTCATTTGATTTATCTGCGAAGTAGTTTTTATTTTCGATTTTCTATTTGTACATAACAAGAAGAAATTGACTTCTCATTTAAACTTTAAACTTTTCACCTACGGCTTCACTCGTTACCCACCTGTTCTCGCGGCGCATTCGGACTCTGCCCGGTATTGCGATCGTAGGCAGCACGATGGAACGGTATGTAACGATCACCGCGGCAGTCTTTATCATACATCTCATCGCACTTCTCGATCTCAATGCGATGCATCTCAATGGGGCAGCCCGACTCGGATGCCATTACAATCTCGTTCGCCACGACTTGCCCAAAAAAGGCCAACAGACCGGTGCGATTAAATTTCGAGCCCAAACCGTCACGCCCACGCATAAACAGCCGACTTAGGACACGCGTTGATGGTCGATTTGAGCCAGCCATTGCGTAGACACCGTCCGAATAGGAGGGCGGCGCTTTGCGCACCAGATGACTATCTGAAATGAGTGTCAAGCGAGTCGTGTCAGTGCTCAGTGGCTCTCAATTCAATATGCTAATTCAGTTCCACGTGCAATGAAGTAATGCAAATTTTGCCGGTTGGGTCATTTACAAATTCGTGTTTGATTATTGTATTGTAACATTTTTTTATGAAATATTTGCACTTAGGCACACCTGTTGTTAAACAAGTACAATCTGATTCATTAGACTTTTCTTAGGTATTGTAATTAAAAAAATAAACAATCATTTTAATTTCTGAATAAAATCATTTAAAACTTGAATGGATAAGATTTATAATTAAGTGCTCGATTCGTTTAAGAAGACATGAAGTCTTTCTTTGTCTTCTTTGTATTATGAAAATATGTGTCATTAAAAATGCACATATTTGTAACAGCTTTTGATCACACCCATTTATTTGTATCAGAGCAGTTGCCAACATATAAAAATTAATCTTTACTTTCATCAGAAAAATTTGAACTTTGATTGTGACAATTTATGTTAATTCTAATTGTCTGTTTAGCACTTAATTTTTAGTGCTATGTTCCTAAAAACAAAACAAAGGTTCTTTCAAGAACTTGAATGTGTCTTGTCCCCTTTCTTCATATTGTTTGTGGTCAATAAAATAACGACAGTTTTATTAGTATGCAAAATATAATATTTATTTTGGTTAAATAAATAACTGCGGTGAAATATGAATTATAAAGAAAGAAATTATAAGTAAAATCAATAAATTTTTTCTTAAGTAACCGATGGGTTTTTCTGTTTTCTACTATGCGTATATCAACAGTGCAAAGTCGTAAGTCGTATGGTGCCCCAAGCATCATAAAATGTGTGAAAAATATCAGATTGTTTTATTACTTTAGATCGAAATTTCATGGTTGATTCGAAATAACAAATACACAATTTGCATAACTTTTCTAATATACTGAGGAGTAAGATTTTATTCTGTATAATGTTAGTTCCTTAAATTGCATTCGACATGCTCAAATCTCTCAAATGTATAACTTTTAATACAGAAATTTGTCTTTTCTATGTCTTGACAATACTCTTTTATAACAGAAATAATCACCCATCTTTTTCTACTCTAGATAGACATTTTTAATACAACAAACTACGCTTAACTACTTACAAGCTATTTGTCATTCATAATATTATGTATACGTACCAACAGAGCCCCAATCGGGATGTGCCAAATTATTGTACCAGCCATCATAGCGCTGCTTCTCCGTTTGACTATACATTTTCTCTGCAATAAATCAATTTAGGGATTTAATATGCGTAAAACGAGCCACTAAATTTCAAATAAAATTAGAATGAACCAACAACCAGATAAAATCTTATATTAATAAAAATCCAATTTAAATGCATAATGTGCATAGTAAAATAGTTATAACTAAATTACCGCTGTTGCTGTCACGCTCAACAAATGTCAGATATTAACTCAATAAGGCATAAACTGTACAAATCACCATGGAGCCAAATTAATTTGACTATGATTTGATTGATCTGCGTTCAAATAATGAATGAACACATTTAAAATTTTCATGCGCGCACAAAGGCAAAGTAGTAAATAAAAAAACAAAAATAAATAAATAAATAAAAAAACGTAGTAATTAAAGCGACGCAGAGAACTCGTTTCAGGCCTAAAACGCATAATGAAATACAATTTTAATTTGATTATTTAATAATATCGATCGTTGGCGATTTGAGTTGATAGGCAACAAATGCAAACATTCAATTAATGGTGTGTTTTTTGTTTTAATGGTGATTTGATTTTTCATTACGATTAGCGTCAACTCAATGTCAGTTATATCTGTAACTGCGGTTGTCTTGTCTCAATCAAGACTAACTATAAAACGACCACAAATTATGCATTGCATTTTAACAAATATTTTACGTAACAAGTTTCGTAGTGAATTGGGCGCACACAATTCAAGTGAAACCGGCCAAGTTAGTTCAATACACACTTCGATTTTTTAATCGAATTGACTTTTTCTTTTGGTTGCATTTAATTAATGCATTTTGTGACACACTAAATGCATTTTCAAGAATCAAACGCTCATTACGCCCCGTTTTGCGCGTTTTAATCAACAACATGTCTTTAACTTACGCAATGTATTTAATTATATGCTTTGAAGTGTCAGCTAATTAGTTTTTAATGTTTTTTCAAAAGATATCGAATGTTTTCGGCCATTTTGTTTGGCCAATTTAATGAATGAACTTTGCAATTATTCGCGCATCGTTTTACGCACTGTTGGAAATCTGTTTGGCATTTGTTTTGCTAATCATTTGGCAAAATGTTTTTCATTGCACGTACGAAATAAATTTTGCTGAGTCACTTAATTCGTTTATTTGCCAACTAAATGAAAGAAATCCAGTCATTTGTGTATGCTCGTGGGGTGCCCTTATCGCAAAAATGTGCGCAACTCTAAGTCATTTTGCATTATGTGCTGACCTAAAGACTTATTTGTTTTCTTCTCTTTAATGCTGTCTCATACACTATCAATGGCATCATAATGAGTTGTGTGTTGTGTATTGTAATCTAAAACTGTTAATTAAATAATGTAAGTCGAAGTTAACAATAAATCAGTAAAAGTAATGAAATTGTTTCAACACTAGACTTCCATCACGCTCACCACACGCAATACAATAAGAAATTATCAATGAACATCAACTACAAACAAACTGATATTGAAGTTAATGGTTTTAGATGATTTGTTACAATTTGTCTTTAATGTTGTTTGTTTGATTTGTTGATGGTTTATAATTTAATTATTATTTTGCATATTATTTGGTAAGCAAAATAATGAATTTACTATTGCTGTGCACACTTTTGTTTCGAACTACGACAAAATCTGCAATCTTAATGATGAGGAAGTGAACAAAACTTAACTTAAAGGTATTTCCATTGTTTCTCTTTACTTCATAGTAACTTTTAGGATTATTTAACTTGGGCAAAAATTTATGTTACCAAAGACAATAATAAAAAAAGTGGCATCAAACTAATGATACACTTATAAGAATTAAGAAATTAAAAAAAATCTAAGAAGAGTGAACCCGCATTGGATGATCTCTGAAAACTTTGAAGATCATTATAACGTGATGAGAGCCGGTTTCTTAGAGCCATAATTGAACGGATTGTCAGGGCGCATCTGATCGTGGACATCCGGATTAAGAATAAAATTCAACAAAAATTTAAAAAAACAGTTTTTGACATCGCCGAAGATTATATACTCTTCACGCATTGCTTTGTGTCTCTTTATTTTAGTGGCCTATACCATATACCAATTTTCATTATACCCATTTTATGATCAAACTAACTTTCATGCTTTCCAAAGAACATACGTGAAAAGTTTCAAGACAATGGACTATCAAACAAAAAAGTTTTCCAAACAACGCCTTAATTTTGCTTCCCTTCCTTTTCTCCTTTTGAGTGTTAGAAACCTCATGACAATGTTATAATGTAATTCACTGGGAGAAGAGTATAAAAACAACTATATATGGGTACTCTTAAGCTTTCTGTTCTTCAAAACTGTCAAAAATGTATTTTATTATGTCTTACTATATATGTAAATTGTATTATACAAAGCACCCTTTAAAGTTAAGTTTCTAAGTAATTGTCAGTAAGTAAATGTGCGGTTTGAATAATAAAGCAATTAACTGCAAAAAATAATTAAATTTAATACAAAACGACTTAGCATTTAAATGAAACAAAAAACAATTATTAGCAAATAATAACAAAACGCCACCAGCCCAGAGACCCACAAAATTTTGACACACTCTTGACTTTTACAGAAAACAAGTTCAAAGCAGTTTAAAAGGCATTGCACTGCAGTTACCTAAAAACGAAATTCATTCAGTAAGACACAAAAAATGGATACAAAAAACACAACAACAACAACAACAACGAAAATCATTATTAATTGCGTTTAAATTGGCACTAAAAGCCACAAAAAAGGCGTTGAAAATATGAAAACATAATTATTCATACAACTTGAAAATTTATTCATATTCAATTAAGGAGCAAAAAATTTTAAGGCGACAAATCAAATAAATAATTTTTCGCATATTTGTGTTGACTGTCAAGCGCATAGTTTGTTAATAAAGGCTTTGAAAACATGTCTTCAAGACTTAAAACACGTCAAGTGTCTTCTTCATCTTCTGTCTTTGCCCTTACTTGTGTCTTATGGTTAGTTTGTGTTTAACTAAAAAAAACACTGAACTTCTTTCACAGCTGGCAAATGTGGTATGACAATACCAACTTGATGACAGTCAACTACATAATGAACACAAGCATCGTCATTAACCTGATCATGAGTGTTTGTCATTAACACTGAAAAAAATATACGCGCACACAGGTGATAAATGAGTATGAGAGAGAAAAAAAAAACGAACTAAAACACAACAAGAAAAAAATAAGTAAACACATACAGATCCGGTTTCCGAAAATGTACAACAACAACTATGACAAAAACAAAAATAAAGGTTGCCGCAGCCGCAGAAAGAGACGACAAAGCTCAGTCTCAGTATGGCGAACAAAAGAGTAACAGTTTGACAGTGATTTTGATTTTGATTACGTTGCGGCTCACAGATCTACAATACAAAATAAAAGTTTCAAATCGACATGCCGAACGTCGAACGCTAGACGGAAGCTCAAACAAAATAAAAAAGTACTAAAGAAACCGAAACTGATGGGGCTCACGTTGGCGTCACTCGGTGTTTGCTACTTATGCTTAGCTATTTCTCTATATGAATATAGCTACAGATACTTTGCCAAGTAACTTTGTTGCTAACCTGTCATTTTCTGATTTTCTGAATGCCTGTCTTTTTGTTTTTGTATACGTATTTATTTGCACTGTATTTTTTAAACATGCAAGACATCACGGATTCCCCAAATGAGCAGAATTGTTTTTCATTGTTGGCTGGCGTCGGCGTCATCAAGTGTTTGCTCGGCTTTGTACATATTCATAGATGTATGTATATTTGTATACATGTATAAATATATACCTACATACAGTATGATGTGTCTGCAATGTTGTAAGTATTTCACTTTGTTCAAGTGTTTGTATTCATGGCTGTTTTTTGTATCTGTCGTTTTGCACGTTCGTTGCCTAAGTCTTTTGATTTTGTACGCTTTCATTGTGGCATGCGTGACTACAATTTTATACATACATATACACATACATATGCATATATGCCTCGGTTAATAATGCTTAATGTTAATGCCACAAATGTACATAGTTTTATCTTTATAGTTTCGCATGTTGTTGCGAAATTTTCACATGATATTTTTCAATGTTGGCTTTGCAGAGTTTTGTCGCAAATTAACATCAAAATGCTTGAACAATCTCAGCTGTTTTGCTATTGTGTGACCCGTTTTTGCATAAAAATAATCAATAATAATAATATAATTAAAAATTTATAAATTTTCAGCCACGTGATTGTTTGACAATTAACAAGTTGTTGCTTCAACCATAGACAAGCACATGACTGCATTCTTTGACGTTTTATGGCACAGCAGCCAAATCCGTGAAACAAAACTGAACCAAAAAACACTCGAAATGCTAAACAAAAATAATCAAAAATATTAAATGTCAACAAAATGGCAAACAAACAATAAAAGCCAAAACAAAAAATGTGCTAATGAAGTTGAGAAAAAATAAAACGAAAAAATATCTCACTTCCCGTATTGTAAAACACAAAAATCAAAGAAGTAGCGCTAAGTTGGGTTTTTGTTTATATTTGCAATAATATCGCTTTGTTGAAATGTGTCAATAAATCAATGGCAAACGATATTACACTGGCAAACTTGTTTCTATTGTCTTGACCGGTGACTGTTTAGTCAATATCGGCAAACGGCTGCACGCCGTTGGCAGCCGACTGTCGTCCATTGACATTTGACTTCGTTGCGCCAGCAGTTCCAACAATGCGCAGCGCTCATTTGAATGCGCGCTAACAATGCGTCAGTCAGTCGGTTGCTTAGTCGTTTAGTCATTCGGTCGCTACGTCTTTTAAATGTAGACATCGATGCCGTTGCTTGGATTCTTGAGTAGCAACGCCCCGTTACGAATCGTACGTGAGCGGCTCTTCGAGCAAATTTTTGCATTAACGAAGCTAGCACGAGCAAAAGCGCGGCAGGGCGACAGGTCAGGGGCAGCGGTGTACCCGTTTTGTCAGTTAGCTGCTGTAGACAGTCTGACGATGACTTGTTGACTTTACTATACTACTTCTGTGTCTGTCGTTAAGCGTTTTGCTTTGGCTTGCTTATCATACTCATAATAAATCCATGCTAGTGCCAGCCGCTGGGCATCACCGACACGAAATCTGCGTGACGAATATCGTGCCGGCAAGTCAACGACGCTGATCATATCACCAAAATGGCTCTAAGACAATATGTAAGCACATAAAACTAGTCGATAATGTTGATGACGCCACGTGTCGTAGAAGCTTGTCTAATCAGAATGAGGAAATAGCTAAGTTTCACTCAGCACAATTTTTCACAGCTTCTCGTTTTTTATTTGTGTAATTGACGTCATGCAGCGAACTTAGGAATTCCCACAAAATAATATTTGGATGGGCGTCATTTTGTAACATGTAATTTTATCTTTTGCTTTTCTTTTTTGTCTTAATACTTTGTACTATTTATGAGATTTTTGGAAATCCGGATCATCCTTAATTTCTGAACCTAATGACGAATGATAGACGAGTCTACTTTGATTAAATATTTAAAGTTACAAGTTTTTTTATGGTTTTTTTTTTAAACCGCATTTAAATTTGGTTTTTTTCAATGAATTATCTATTAGGCAATGTTCACTTTTAAGTTATCTCTGTTTGTACACACAAAAGCTATAAAAAATATTGAGTTGAGAAAGGCGTTAGTAAATAAAGTTTACGGTTAACTTTTATTTTAAATATTGCAATTATTTTTGAGTTTATTAATGCTAATTATAAACATTGATTTAACGGATGATGGATGAGTTTTCTTCAAAAATGAACACATGTCACATGTTGTGTCATTAATAAAAACCACTTTTGTCTTAGCCTGAGCTACTCAAGACATATTTCATAAAAGCAACGAAAACATTTACTAAAATCTCACAAAGCAATTTCAAGGTGTCCCTTAATTAACAGACCGGCTCATCTTTGTTGTGTGAGCAACGCACTTGACAAAATTTATTTAGGCCTACTTTGAGTAACCTTAACATTTGAAGGGTCAAAGATGAAAACTTTATGTCTACGTTTCACAGTCTGTCTGAAGATTTAATATTGTAAAATTGTGCCATTGGTTTACAACGCGATACAAAACTGTTTTGAATGACAAGTTACTTTATAAGTAATTGGGTTTGATTCAAGCAACTGAAATTTTAATTGTACTTTAAGTAAATGTAAATGAATGCAGTAAACTAACAATAAACTAACTACAAGATATTGATGGTGCTCATGTTGTAGAGAACCAATGCGCTTGTGTAGTTTTTCAAGACCATCTCTTGAAATGCGAGAAAAATGTCATTTGAAAGCATGAAATATACTCTTTTGGAGCGAAAAACTAGCAAGGAAAACTATCTTTTGAAACCGAACATCAGCTGTTTTCCTTTCTACCTAACTAACACTTTACACTTTTATTAGTTAATTTTCAAAAGTACTAAATACATTAAGGTCAACTAGTAGTATTGGTGGTGTTAAGTTACACAAGCTTTTCTTAGTCATGGGTCTGGGTCGAATTGTTGTGTATACCTTTACAACAATACACAGCTATGTAAATACCGTAATTTTAAGAAGAAGAATTTATAATTAGAAAAAGTCATGCAAGAAGACCAACATAGCCAATGACTCTCTAAACTGCTGTTGCGTAAATAACAAAAAAAAATTAACACAAATTTTCATTAACACAGATTTTGAACTCGAACCGCATACAAGTTAAAAATGTCGATTATTTGTTAGCTGTTAATTGAAGCCATTTTAGTGAAAATAATTCATGTTCGTCACTCATGTAGTCATGCGAAATGTTTGCGCACATGACTTAATTAAATTTCCAAAAACAATCTGTCAATAGACTCAAAAGATACGCCGTAAATGGTTAAGCGCGCGGAACTAATGAGAACTTTAAGAGGTTGTTGCACAATGTCAGGGAAAAAACAAACAAACTCAACGTCTTTGGCGGTTTAATTAAATTTTAAGCACAAGAATTTTAAGACATTTTAAAGAATGCAGTTATGCCATTTAATGATGTTGATTTCTTTTTTTGTCTGATTTTTTTAAATAAATTTTTTTGTTTGTTTTACATTTGAGTTTCAAACACATTAATCAAAATGCCTGTCGGTTAATTAAAAGCGCCGAGATTGGCCATTTTTACATAAATGTAAAATAATTAAGCAAACAGTTGGTGAAGCAAGACAATAATACAAAAAACTAGGAGATACAAAAAAAAAAAAAGAATTAATTTTAGTATTATTTTGTGCAACTCACCATAGCAATGCGCCAACTGTGCGCTGAGCGTGAGCGTAATCACTGCGAATAATACGGGCCCATGCCAGGGCACTGTACCTTTGTGTTGTTTAGCGCCCCTGCGTTGGGGCGTGCATTGAACACTCATATTGATTATATGTATTTGATGATTTGTATAAAATACGTTATTAATTTATTAACTATTATTTTTTATCTTTTTGTGTGACTATTTGATTTCGACTCTTCGCACTCGCACTCTCTCTCTTGTTTTCTTCTCTTCATGCACTGCACTCGATTGCACAATTTGTATGATTGAATTTATCTTGATTTTTTCTTAACACAAATTCGTATTCAAAACGATCATGACTTGACGCTGATTATGATTTGATTTTTCCAGGAAATTGACTAAAAATTAAACAGAATTATTATTAAAACATCTTTCAATATACATCTTTGAATGATTCACTTTGCGTTTACTTTTAATTTAGCAAATTATTTAAATATTTTTCGTTGAATCGCGACAACGTTTATAAGCATTTATAGAAATATATACATGTATTTTTTGTGTTAATGCGTTGAAGGTCACTGAATGTGTTTGTTATTTGTTTTTAAAATAGTTTTGCTTTCTTAGTTTATAATTTTTCTTATTTAATGTTTAAACATCGCGCGAAAATTTGCATTTATAGAAAGGGTTTTTTTTTTAACAAACAATATTTTATTGAATTGCGTCTGTTGTTCTTGAACAAATTCAATGAAGTTTTTTATGATACTTCTTATTCACATTTGTAAAAACAAACAAAGAACATGAATTCATTATTTGAACAAAACTCGATTCATTTAAAAAAACACAGAAAATGAATTTTTATCAAATTGATCTTAATTGAGCTAGAATTTATTATCCAACACTTATTTCATCATATTTCTGTCACAATTTTATTTTTAGGGAGATACTGGACCTGAACCGAGTATAAAACTCATAAACTTTTTGCTAAACAGTTTTTAATGGCTTGCATATGTGATCATACTGACTAGAGTCCCGAATATAAAACCTATGCCTTTCATAAAAATCAAAAATGAGATTGAGAAAGATTGAGATTCTAATATTTTATTGATGACTGAAACATTTTTTGTGTGCCACAAACAGATCTGATTAAACGTACCTAACAAACTTCTACTCCAATTTTAATCGGATTGAACTAGAACTATAAATATATTTTTTTCGAAAAATATTTCAGGTCTCTACTTGTTTTATCGCTACTTGTTTTTCCAAAAAAACGATATATATTTTGAAGCATGGTTAAAAAACGTTCTTAAACAATTTTTCTTTAAAGCATATATAAATAAATGATTTTTAGTAAATTTTTGTTCATTTTTATATTGAAAAACTCTCTTGATTAACGACAAAAAGTAACCTTCAAAGGTTGTATATCCCCATAAAGAAAATAGTCTGCAAAATGAAATACCCTTAAGCGAAATATGAATTATCGAAATAACATATAATTATCGGATTAACATCGAAAAACTTAAGTGAAATAACAGTAAAACCTTGAATCAAGTCAAAATACAAAGGATTGTTTATTAAACACTTAAGGCATAAATAAGTGCATACAGGGTGCTCAATATGTGTCTAATGATTTGGGGATTTGCAGACATTTCTCTTTGCTCCTTTTTTTATTTTTTTGCAAATTCACGTCTAAGTTCACAAAATGTTCGACATATACGCGTAATGTGCGCCGCTGACTTTGATTTTTGTATTTCAAAAACCGACAGAAGGTCAGTGATATAAACATTTTGTGGGTAATTCCATTTTGCCATTTACGTAAAGTCTTTTGTATTGCCTCTTTTTTTATTTTTGTTATTCTGTAAGCCTAATTTATTTTGTGCAGTGTAATTAATTGCGACCATTACAGTTTGTTTCGTAATTCACTTAAAGTCTTTAATGACGCTGAAAGACCTTTGTCGATTTTTTGAAAACTTTGCGGTTGAGGTTTTGGTTTTCTTAGCTAAAATTGCCGAATTTTTGAGTTTTGTTTGAATTTGAACATGGCAAATTCGACAGCTCATTATATCAGAGTGAAAGGCACCAGAGGTCTTCGTCAATTTTTCAAATATTTTGTAATGGATTTAAACAAATAATTGTGTTATATATCAAACTAAGTTAAAAAAATCGATTGATCCGTTTTTTATTCAGTTTTCATTATTTAAATGATTGTTTTCTCTTTAGGAAAATTGTATTTAATATCAGGAAGTCTTTTGGCTAGTTTGTCTGACAATTGCAAATTTCTTTATAATTTTTAATTATCTGCCAGGCGCGTCATCAACTAATGAAGTTGTTTTTAATGATGATTGAAAAAGTTTATTTATTATGCTCAGTGACACATCATATATCAAACAATCCAGACACGAAAATCGTCGTTTTGTCGTTTAATCTTTGAACGATTAATATTTATATTCAACTGGATTGCATTCACTTTTTTTTTTGCATAATTTAAATACATTAGAGTTAAGAAATATTTCAGTTGATTTTTTTTATTTAAATATTTGTTTTTGGCAATCTTCACTTTATTGTTATTAATGTTTAGAATATTTATATCATTTAATTTTTTTTTGTTCTTATTTGTTAAATGTTTACGTAAAGTTTTATATAAGTTCAAAATATTTGTTTCCACTTTCTCTGTTAAATTTCTTATGCTTTTCCACAAACTTTTTTTAAACTATTCTTATTAACATAATTTCAGCCAATTAACAATTTATGTTTATTTTCTTTTTTCAGCACTTTACGCTTGCAAAAATTTTTGTAAAAGAAATTTTTTTTAAATATTTTTATATGAGTCGTTTGTTATTTCCCCCTCTTTCCACTTACTTTTCTTTCACTAATAACAAAAAAATTGCGCAAACGCAAAGATAGCAAAACCAAGAAAATAATAACAACAAAAATCATGCGCAACAAATGAGAAATTCATAAACGAAAAATCAAGCAAAGACAAAAAAAAAAGGAAACAAAAAATAATTAAAAAGACAACGAAAAAGCAAAGTTGAAGAAGCAGCGGCAGCAACAACAGCAGCCAAAGAGTTAAAATTAGCTGCGCTGCGCAGGCGAAGAAGACGCATTCAATGCGCAAGAGTAAGCGAGATAGCATTCGCACAACGACCCAAAAATCAAAAGCAAAAGCGCAAAAGCAACAATACAAAAACTATTTTAATGAATAGAAAACAACAAAAAAAATAGTTGTTTTTTTTTCTTTTCAGAGAAGCAGCGCAAAGAAGCAAATACAAGAAAATATTTAAACAAATTTTTCGACAGCGGGTGGTCGACGTGGGCCGAAGTGTTTGTTGGCTTGTGTGCTTTTAGAGGGTCCGCGGGTATTAAGTAAAGTGCGTTGAGTTTTCTTTGTGGAGTATTTATATTTTCTTTGTTGTTTTGATTTCTTTTTCACGAATTTTAACGAAAATCTCTTTGAATTTTTATGCAAGATAAAAATAAAAGAAGCTAAATTCAAATTTAGCATGTAGCAATGTCAAATTTTAACTTTTGTCACACATTTTTTTACACACGCGTTTTGATAAATTGTAACGGCACGAAACTTTTTTTATGTTTCCTTTTTTTTAACCAACCCGGACAGCAAGCGACGACGATGTGAAGACACGTTTACATACACTCTCACTGTTCGGCGTTGCGTAGAAGAATACTTTACCGAAAAACTGCACTAGCTGAAGGCAACGGTGCGGCAAACGTAGGAGCAAGCACTTAAACACTGAATTAACGCGGCGCAAGCAAAGTTAGAGCGAGAGACACGTCTGAAGCCGCCGAAAGTCCGTTAAACACTAACTCTGCGTTTGACGCTCATCGCTGGTTTAAGCCAAGACAAGTTAAGGCAAACGGCAAGCGAGTTTAAACATTTTTTTATTTTATTTTTTATTGATTTTTGGTGAGCTGAGAAGTGAGTTGTCTTTGTTGTTGTGTTGGCTGCTGCTCCATCAACTTAGCAAACCGGTCAGCGTTGCCACTCAGTGGCGTTGTCGTTGACTTTGTCTTTCAATGCCTCTGAGCAAGCGCACAAATAAATTTGCGCTCAGCAACTGTTCACATTTGTTGCAAGAGTCGTTGGCGTTGCGGATTTAGCTCAGCACAAGTGCTTCAGCGCTCTATTTCACTGACAATATACATATACATACGTATGTTTATTTATAGATACTCTTTGTTTGCCTGCTTGTCCAAAAGAAATGAGTTCCGTATGTTTCATACTAGATTCCTTAACGTGGCATATGAATCATGTTTGCGAAATGTCTGGGCTTTCCAGTTGTCAACTAAAACCGGGAACGAAATCCGGTAGAGATTGCGGCATTAAGACTGCGAAAGTTTTTATTTTTAAGTTCTTTATATGACAGTAGTAATATATCTAATATACAAAATTTTTTAATAATGAACATATCTTAAATTCTCATTTTAGTTTCTTTCCTTTTCTTTTTTTTCCAGTATTTTAAATTCATGTTATTGTAACAATATTATTGTGAATCTAATAGTCATATTTCATAAATTTGTTCTTGTTATCACACCACTGTGCACCGTTATGCAGGCCATTTGCATAATTGCGCTCTGGAAGTCTTTAACCATCAGCTGTGTCTGAGCTAAGCAGAAGAAGAAGAATACAAGCTTAAGACCCTAACAGCTGTGCCGGGAGCGGATCCAAATTGCTGAAGAGCAACAGAAAAGAGAGCCCCAAGCGTAATTATAAGAGATCGTTTTAAAGCAATCACAGCGCATGACACAGTGGCGTACTCAAAGATGGGGGTCGGATTGTCACTTTTTGTATGCATATAAAATCAAATAGAGACGGTATAGTCGAGTATACAATACAATATAATACCCTGAAGACACCAAATCTTTAATTATTTGTTCATTGTAATTTAAAAAGGAAAACTCAACTCAACAAAAATGTTAATTAACCATGTTTATAACATGTTAAACTGCCACCGACAGACAACAGTAGCAATGTTAACACAATATGAACATATACGAATTCATGGCTAACAGTCTGTTATTGTTCAAAATCGTTGGTAAGGCAGGGCTTACATTACTGTTATTACCATTAGCTATCAGTGGTGTCGGTATAAATAAATAGCAGAGCTTACTTACAAAGTTCTACTTTCGTTACAAAGCATTGCTGCTGTTGTATGAAATAGGATAAAGTAGTGCTCAAAGCGCATTTTATGAAAAATTTAAGTTTGTTGGTCTTTTTAGGGATCAATTTGGTAAAAATGGTATTTTGCGGTATGCCGTTTTGAAGAGGTATGCTTACTGAATTTGCATACCGATTTTCATGTTTCTATCGCTTCTGGTATGCGAACTTTTTAAAAAGTGGGTGGTGCGGGTACACTATGTGGTGGTTGGGATCAAAGACGGTCAAAGATGACATTTGCCCATCTTACTCAAAAAGTTCCATAACGAGATTATCCATTATTTTTTTTTAATTTATTAATTTAATTGTTTGAACTAAAATATTGACGTCCAATTCCAGATTTCCAATAACCCTCGCACCGTTTTAATATTTTAGATGTGATTTTGCACGATATCTTCCCTGTACGTCCCCTTGTCTGACTAGGCCGTTAAAAGATTACGGCACTGACTTACGGTATGCTGTTGCTTCGTACTGATGTTGACAATCTAAATGAAGATAATGCTGCTGATGATGCTCAGAGATCAACGTCTAAGATATGAAAAATAAAGTAACAGTTTTAACTATTCGATTTTATAACGCCATAAATTTAAACGTTTAACGACTTTGAACAACAATATTGAATAGATTTGTCAAATGTCGCGGCGATTTCGTTGACAGTCCGCACGCCGTCTATGCAAAATTAGTGATGAATATTGAAATTAAATTAACACAGGCCAAATAATGCAATTAATTTAAAAAAATATAAATGAATACATATGTAAAAAATAGAATATAACATAAATTAAATATAATAAAAAAGTCGTTGATATTAATAAAAACTTTGAAACTTTAATAACAGAGTACATATGCTAAGTGTAAACAACCAGTGAAAATAGTATAAATATTCGGGTTTTTTTTTATTGAATAAGCTACTTTATGAGCTATAAACAAACTCTTTATAAAGAAAATACATATTCCTTTTACGAATTCAATCATATTGAGTTGACTTTACGAAATGTTTATTGAAATTGACATAAATCGGATCAATCGGTCAGAAATAAGGTTTTCGTTCAAGGATCTTGTTTGTTGTGTTTATATATTTAAGCTGAAAAGACTAGTAAGCAATTAAATTTAAATTCTTATAAATTTTTTACTGAAATAACTGTCTTAGATATGTTTGGATAATTTTACCCAGAGTTTTTTAGATTTGATAATTTCTTGATGACTCAAATACTTATATATCTGAGACGCGTAGAATTATCTCTTCGGAAATTATAACTTCTGCCAAATTCCAACTAAGTATTTGAACAATTTTATATAATCTGAAAAATAATGTGGGTTTCTTGGTTCTTGAAAGTATTATGATTACATTAATTGAATACTTCTTCTTTACTAAGCTATATAAATTAATCAAATTGCCGAACGGTATAAATGACGCGACTCTGCCGAAGTAATAATGAGGCATTCTCCAGTAGTACATGGCCTCTGTGTTTATTTCTGTGACAATTGAAGACACGCCCTTGAAATGCACCTTTATTAAAAAGCAACAAATAATTTATAAATAAAATTCTGTAAAAAGTTACTAAATATTTTATTTCGAATTTTTTTTTAAATCAAATATTTTTAAATTAATTTTTATTACTTTTTTATAAACCAATCAAAAGTCGTACAATTAAAGTTTTTCGGTTTATACATTTTAAATCCAAAACATAAATTTCTGTAACTGACACACTTTAAGTGTTTTTCTTTTTTTTTTTTTGTTTTTATTTTTTGCCTTAACTGAATTATTGACTTGCAAATCGAGTGTGTAAAGCAAAGCACAACAAGGTCAATTAAATCGAATATAAAACAACAACAATAACAAGTACAACGCACAATTTGAAAAGGCTTAGTGTGCAAAATAATAACACAAAAAAAAAACAAAATTTATAACACGACAGGTGACAATATCAGCAGTATTAACAACAGCAACAACAACAAGAGTAAAACGCGTGAGTGGCAAATGGAGCAGAATGTTATTCATACGCAACGTTTGACAGCGCACAAAATTTAATAAAAAAGAAAAAACAACAACAGCAAGCACTTTGTGGTCTATTGCAAAATTCAGTAGCAACGCGTAAATTGAAAGTCAATTTTGTTTTTGTTTTTATCTTATTTTCTTATCGAGCATAAATTAAGTTAAGCTGAGCTTAGCAAAGTGTCTGATTTCGCATTAGAAAATGATTTCATCACTTAGTTTTTCAATGTGATTATTCTAGAATATCCTAATGCAAATCGTTGCACAGATTAACCATGTTGTTTTTTTTTAATTTTCAATTTTTATTATTAATATTTACGACAATGACAAGGCAGATGCTTTAGCATTTAATTAATGGTAATTTGCATGCTTCACTTAATGGTGCAAAAAATGCAAAAAAAATTCAATCTAAGAATTAATTAACAAAGACCAAAAATAAAAGATATCCGCGTAGTTGTTTAAGTTTGATATTGTTTATTAATTTTTTTATTATTATTATTAATAATTTATGGATTTCATTTGTTTATTTTTGCCGATTCATAATTGTTGAAGCATGTAATTACAACTGACGGCATCAGTTTTGTGTTGGTTGCCACGCCATTAACGGCTGCCAAGTGCTCATACACACATGTGTGAACCTTCAATAAAATTTGTGTTGCATGAAGGACTCTCAACTGTGGCAAATTCATGACCAAAGTCAATGTCTATTCTATATGAAGCAAGTAAGTAAATGTCATTCAATGCGTTTGTTGTTGCTTTTTTTGTATTTTTTTTTTCTGTGCGCAATTTTCAGTTCATTAAATCGAAAAACACGTACGCATGCCTCAGCCGACTGACACAAGTGGCATTTCGAGTGTTGCAAAGCAATTGCGGCGCGCACATAATTAGAAAAATTGCAAAATTTGAAAAAAAAAATAAATAAATAAAGAAATAAATAAACAAAAAATTAATACAACATGTGTTCCAAATGTCACATTATATTGAGTTATTTGTTAACATTGTTAAGTAGCAAGAACTGAATTCAAAAAGATCGCTTAGATGTGTGCTAGTGTGGAGCCAAGCCATTCGCTCTTCAAATATTTGACCATATGGTGATTAACAGCAAAACGACATTTATATACCTTGGATGGTACTTACTATCTTACCCGCCATACTCACCAGACCTGGGCAGTGCGATGATCTGCATTCGCATAAGCGGGACACGAGTTGGCTGAGCAGCACCTTCCCAATTTTGACAAAGTTGAAAAATAGCTTGATGAGTGGCTTGGCTCAAAAGACAAAAAACCAGATAGAAATTTCCGGTACACCTGGTATTATAAAACAAATTATTTTAAAACAGGTAAGAGCTTATTATTAATATCAGATCTGCATTATCAAAGAAAATATCATTTGAACACTGTCTTATCATACTTGGTACAATTAATATTATTTTTGTATGTTGGTTAAAACAACTCGAAGCCTCAGCAAGTCTTTTAAGCTACATAGTGATCCAAAGAAACCAAAATTGCCAAACACTTTTATAAATTTACAAATGTTATTTTAAACAAATTATTAAAGTTTTTCGAATGAGAAATTAATCTGTGTCTCTATGCCAGCTGCACATACGATGCATCGAAGTGAAATAAATAGAAGAAATAAATAAAATATAACAGAGCATGATTGTTTTACTTTTAATGCAATTATGCGTAAAGAATGATCGCTCTATGTTGCATTGGCAGAGATCAAAGTGATGACGCTTATTGAAAACATTAATCAAAATTGACAAAGAAAATTTAACAAAATCTACAAGTTTAAATATCATGTTTTACTTCTTTAAAACCAAAAATGTGATAGAAGGTTCGTCTTGTTTCTTAACGTTTCATTTGCATCGCTCAACATTAAATGATTGTTTGGTTTATTAAGTTACTTAAACCATTTGTCGCTGTTGAATAAAAAATTAATTCAACATTGCTGATTTAATTTAAGGTCAAAGCAGTGTAATCAAATCGCGTTGAACTGAACAGAGCTGAGTATTTTATAAAAGAAATTTATGATCAGAAAAATAATGAGTTAGTTTAAAGAATACTTAAATTTTTTATTTGATTTTTAAAATAATTTATTTTCAATGCAATTAAAGTTTTTACAACAACATTTTTGATAAACTCATTTTGGCTTAAGCAATTTTAATGTTAAAATTTATTTATTTGCATTCCAAAATTAGTTTCCATTACATTTTTGAATCTAGACAAACTTTGAAATCGACACCAATTTTATTTTTACTCTCATAAAAGTGACTCAACAGTTACAATCAAAATTGTATGTTGAAATAAAAATTATTTGCGTTTTGATATATTTTGCAACATTTTCAATTGAAAAATCATTTTATTTCGAGGCAAGTTGTATAGTCAACTTGTTTTTAATAGGACAAGAATTGCAAACTCAAAAAAGTCATCGATTCAGTTACCAATCATCATTAACGAAAACATTATGAATAAACATTGAGGTACACTGAATTTTATTGAAAATAATTTTAATCATCTTTGAGTTGTTTTCTCTATTTTCAGTATGCTTTTATTTCTTCTCTCGAAATGTTTTCACAACGTTTTCTTGCAGCTGCGAAAACGAAACCGCTCAAAACTAATAACAATAACAACTAAAACAACAACATAAAAAAGTCACATAGCAATAAAATCAATTAAAATTGTTGTGAACAAACTATTTATATTTGTTTTTTTATACCCTGCACAAACTATGTGACAGAGGTATATTAAATATGTATATCAAATATACAATATGACGTTGAAAGAATGATTAGGAGACAAGGATGCCAGTCCGTTCAAGAAAATGGCTCTCAAAAACTGGACCAATGAGTCATTCGGAATGCCCACAAATTCTCGCACACTTATTGAAAAATCTAAAAAGCTGAAGAAATAGAAACATTGGAATTGTTTAAACTCAGTAAAAATATATCTACAAAATTACTTTTTTCAAAGCTTACTTTTCCCTTTGTAACTCCTCAAGAACCCTTATTTTAATACCGAAAACTGTGAAAGAAAGGTACGTAAGACTTTTTCCACCCGCCCCAGACCTTGAGTTCGTAATTTCTTAATACTTCTACATTTCTTTGGTTTCTTAAAATTTTGAACAATTTATAATTAATATCGTACGTTATATGTTAGTTTTTTTTGTCTTGGCGCTACAAGGAGGTCTTATGTGCAGTGTATAACAAAGTCGAGTATACTCAATTATACCACGCTTACTGGTTTTTTTATTTATTTTGCATTGTGTGTTATTGCTATGCGCATCTATAAATGTTTTATTAAATGTAACTGAAGAATACGCAATGCGATTTCAAATGTTTTTTTTAATCATTCATCTCGATAATTGTCAATGCGTCGATTTTTGTGGCATTCGCAATTGCAGCACTGCGAACACAACTCAACTCAACTCACACAGCTCACTTCAACTCAATTTGATTCTTTGATCTTGATTTTTGTTGTGATGTTGAAACGAACATTGCAGTATTTCAGCATTTTTGCACATTTCTGTCATTTAATTCATCATCGTTTTTCGCTTCAACTCACTCAGTCAATCGCAAAATATTTCGTGTTCAATCGTCATTAGTGAAAAACACAAGCAGTACAGTATGTGTTGTAACATTAATGCAGAACCTCAGATAAGTAATTAAATTAATTAATTTCTGTACATTTGATTTTATCTTTTTGCAAAAGCATTGGAAATCCTTCAGCATATTTTGTTATGAAATGCTATGAATAATTTATTTTCTTTATATTTTTCTTAATTGTATTTGGTTAGTGTCATAATTGTTTTTGATAAGATAAGAGCTAAAACATGTTCGCTTTTGCAAATACCTTCAAAAATTACTCAATTATATTCCACGATTAACAAAACTGATGCACAAAACCGATATATTTTTCAATAAAAGTTTTTATTTAAAGCAATATTATTTTTGAATTTACTCAATATACCAAAAACTATTCTGGAGTTTTTTCTTTATTCTTCAATGGAGTGATAATAACTTATAATTTATAGCATCATAAAAAGTAAGTGCAAACATTGAAGTTATGCAGAAAACTTCAGAATATATTTATTGGACAGAACAAAATCTTTTTTTGAAGTCTTGTTGATAGAAAACTTGTGCTTACTGTAGAACTCACAAGAGCGTAAATCAAGCGGCATATCAGTCATGTTGTTTTAGGCGCTGGATTCTAGTTTACGCACTGAAAACTGATCATGGACTCACCAATGTGCTGAGAATTCTGAATGCATAGAACTCGAAAATAAACGCATACTCATCGATTTTTTCACAGGCTCAAGAAGAACCCTGAAAAAGAATTAAACAGTAAAATGATCGCTGTAAATGATCGAAAATATAAATAAGTTAGAATAAAAAAAGACATACCAAAATCACCAGATCATCAGATATATAATATAAAGTATAATCATGTATTCCTGAAATCCTTTCATAAATCAAAGTGACCAAAATTGTTTTGAATAGTGGTTGAGAATTCAAAACTTCTTATATAACTTCAATCGTTGAATCTGTGAATATGACTCTTAAAATAATGCCATGCAAATGGACATGGTGTCCAAAATTTTGTAGAAAGGCATGCTGTTATATGTTGTGAATCTTTTATATCCAGTTCTCAAAATTTAGAATTAAGAATTTGTTGTTTGATGTTGTGGAAGGAATTGTCTCTTGCCAACCAATTGGGAATGTAACAAAAAAAAGAGCGTGGACAACTGATTTTGTGGTTTTTAAGAGAGACTTTAGATTTTGTTGAAGACGCTACTACTTTTTTTAGCGCATCTGTATTTTATTTTACAACAAATTTCAAATAAACTTGCCATCAAACCAAGAGCTCTTAAATGTTTTATTTTTTTATGACTTATTTTTTACAAATTTTTAAACTAATCAAAATAATTCAACAAACATTTTTTTATTTATTAAACTTTACAAAAACGTTAATGCAAAACATCCGTTAATGCCGACGTTTATGAACCAAAAGCACGCCATTCAAGTATTTACGGTCGTTTAAAATGCATTTGGCCAAAAAATCTAAAATTTGTTTTCGGCTCTAATTGACCAAAAAGTATATACGAGAAACTCGATATGCAATTAAAAGAAATGATTTCAAATTTGTTTGCCGAATTAAATTTTCTTCGCTTGCGCTTTAATTGACAAACCAACACAAATATACACATGCACACACACACGTACGTAAAAGCTAAGCTAAACTTTTTATGATATATCTTCAGCTCGACTTGCGGCTTTGACAGCGCGCGCTTTGCTCACTCAATTTTCAAATCATGTCATTTATTTATTTTTAATCAACTTTTTTTTTACATTTTTTCTACACGTTTAAGTCGCAGCCCCTTCACTTTTTTTCTAATGGCGAAAAAAGTTGATTGAACACTTTATACATTTTTTATGCGATATCATTTTAAGTTGTTGTTGGCTGATTTTTTTTATACTCTTGCAAAAAGAGTATATTAACTTTGTCGTGAAGTTTGCTACGCAGAGAGATGACACCTCCGACAATATAATATTCTTGATCCGGTCGACGAGACGAGTTCATATAGCCATGTCCGTCGTATGTGATGCTTGTTGGGAAATCGATAAAGATGGATTATCCAATAAGTATAATTGTGGAAACGCTTGCAAGAGTGTATAAGATTCGCCAAAGCCGAAAATAGCTCCCTTACTGGTTTACTTTTATTTGTGTTTTTCTTAAGCGAATGAAGTGTTTCTATTGGAATGTTGACAACTAATTGATAGAAGCGTGTTGACGTGAGACTCTTACATGCGGGTATGAAGTAGAAAGATGAAGAACAAAAATAGGAGAAGCAAAGCTTTGATATTTGTTTAATTAAGCGTTAAATAAGATAATTTGGCGGAACAACGCCTTCAGTTGTTTATGTCTTGTAATTGATATTCATTTCTTGTATAAAAAAAATATTTAATTATTCAAATTTGTTATTTTTATTGTTGAACTGGAGATGTGCATTCAAAACGTTCAATAAGGCAACTCGATAAAAAAATAATTATTTTACATTGGAGCTTAAGGCAAAATGCCGCAAGCAACGGCAAAATTGAGTTTACATTGCTTGCCGCTACTTGACAGCTGACGTTAGAAATTTGAGTAAAATATAAATTCACTTTTTATCGATTCAAATTAATTTGCTAATTCAATGAAATTTTTTTGTCGATTTCTTTTTTTCAGGCATTGTACAGGACTCCCGGTTCTCGCCCAGGTCCTCAGGCTGGAGCAGCTCAAGAGATACCAGGTAACCGTCTCGATCTCCTCTTTCATCAACCTCGGGACACCTAACCCAACTCATTACTCTTTATAATGTCATTCAAACTGGTGTAGCTGCCACTTTATGGCTACGTATTTCCAACACCCATTTGTCTGTATATAACAATCCCTTTTTACGCAATGAGCTTGAAATCTCTTTTAAATTATGGATATGTAATAAATAAATATGTCTTCTTTTTATATTTTATTTTATATAGTACAGAGAAAGTGCATACAAGAACTAGAGGCTCCATTAATAGGTTGATATTACGCTGTCTCATTTGCAATTTTGTCAGTCAGTAGCGCTTTATTGCCAGAGTATCGCGTAAATATCCCGGACCCAGATTTTTCATGAATACGCCATAGGCCTTCGATAATTTTGCTTACGGAGTTACGACTCCAATGTGTTAAGCTCTTAACAGTTTCTTTAGTAGGTTTCACATTTTAATGCATAACCTTTAAAGCTTCAACTGTTATGTTGAAAAACACTACTATTAAGTTAACAGACTGTTAGATTATTTTTTTGATTAGCCAGCATTCTTACCTTTTGAAGTATATGACCACGGTATTATTTTCTACGCTGAAGCCATGAAGACAAACTGAAATCATATGACTTTAAATAGGTTATCAATATGGCCGTAAAATTCAAAATGTCTAGTTGCCTGTGAGCTTGGCATCACCTCAAAAATATATTTAAATAAAGCTTAAGGATAAATCAGAAATTTGCTTAGAATAATTTTTTTATTTTCGATTTGAACATTTTTTGTAAAGTAAATTAAATTAACATTAAAATTATATCAAAATGAAGAACATTGATACAACAATGGATAATATGCAGTGCGCACGCTTCAATTATCAGTACGCAACGATTGTGCAGCGCATGGAAAAGGATACAGAATTTAGCAATACAGAAATCGTCAGTCTGGCCGTCATATACCATAAGTTTGTGCTAGCAAATGGCACTCGTGCTAAATATATGACCATCTTGCAGCTGGTCGCGTTGTGCGATCTGATGTTTCACATTACAAATCCAATGGTTAAACAGGCACTGGTCGAGAAAATCAACAAATTCGATCCGAATATCAATGACAGCGCAAGTTTCACGTTGACCGGCATGTCTCGCCGACAGCGTTCATACAACTCTTTGCTGAGCTTTTTTCCAACGATTTTGAGCAACAAATGGCGTTCGCTTTTAGCGTGTGTAAAAAACAATTTGGTTTGTTGAGCGAATATTTCAAGTGAACTTATTTACAGGTGTATGACAGGGCGGGACGTGGTAGTCTGGAACGGAAGGTGGTGATAAATGCAGTCGAAAGTTTCTTTTCGGGCGAGGATGAGGATGAAATATTTGAATTGCGCAGGGTATTTTTCAAATTGTTACATCAATATATGTGTTTCTACTACTCTTGGCTTGCAGGATATGGTGGATCTGATATTTAATAAATTCGATCTTGATAAAGATTTAGCAATCAGCTTCGAAGAGTATTGTGAAGTGGTGAGACAGCAGCCTGGTCTACTTGAGTTTCTCGGTAAAGTGTTTCCCACCAAGGGAGAACTCGATGTGATATCTCTATGCGCAAATTTATCAAGCTATTTTGAGACTCAGCTTACAATTTCGTCATAGTTTTAGATTATTAAAATTAGATGTCATTAGAATTTATGTATTGTGTGCAATACAAAGTTTGTTCTGATAGAAAATTCTTAAATCAATTTATAAACCAGTAAGGACGTTATCTTCGGCCTTGCCGAAGATGTATACTCTTCACGACACTTTTTGTGGTACACCCATTTTATTTTTGGAATCTTATTTCTTTTTGTCCACATAGCCTACAGATCAGTTTTCGTTGTTATACCTCATTGAGTGCCAGATATCATAGGAACTTTTGGTTTTGGTTATATGTGGGAGGTGCCACGCCCATTTTGATATCAAAATAGCTTTTAAGCCACATTATCAACAAAAGTATGAAGTTTAGAGTCGATTAGTTAAGACACAAAAAAGTTTTCCGTACAACGACTTAAATTTGGTTTCTCTTCCTCTTCTTCATTTTGTATGGCAGGTACCAGTTCCAGTAGTCCGATCTCAACAAAACTTACAGGCAATTGATCTGGTGACACTAAATTACTACTTTTGAAATTTCAGCAGCCTAACTTCAGAAACAAAAAAGTTTCCCATACAACGATTTAAACTTTGCTTCTCTTCCTCTTCTTCATTTTGTATGGCAGGTACCAGTTCCAGCAGTCCGATCTCAATGAAACTTGCAGGCATTTGATCTGGTGACACTTACTACTTTTTAAATTTCAGCACTTTATCTTCAGAAATAAAAAAGTTCCCATACAACGATTTAAACTTTGTTTCTCTTCCTCTTCTTCATTTTGTATGGCAGGTACCAGTTCCAGTATTCCGATCTCAATGAAATTTTCAGGCATTTAGCCTGGTTACGGTTGTTCACCACTGGTATAATTTCAGCGCTCTATCTTGGAAAACAAAAAAGTTTTTCATACAACGATTGAAATTTTTTTTTCTTCTTCTTTTCGTATGGTGGCTACCAGTTCCAGTGGTCCGATCTCGCTGGTTCCGACCAATGTGTCATCGTAATAAAATACAAGGGTCTGTGCAAAGTTTCAGGTCGATAGCTTCAAAACTGAGGGAGGAGTTTGCATACATACAGACAGACGGACAGACGGACATGGCTATATCAACTCGTCTTGTCATCCTGATCAAGAATATATATACTTTGTATAGTCGGCCACGCCTCCTTCTGGCTGTTACAAACTTCGTGACAAAACTATAATACTTTTCACTTCGTGAAGAGTATAAAAATATTTCGGTTTTTAAAATTTGTTTTTTACCTCAACAACCCTAGAAACTATTGTCAGTCGATGCAAAATAATTTTATTATTTTGAACAGAGAGTGTAGTAAGCCCTCTGTCTGCACCATATTATACGACACAATAGACACAAAACATTGGGTATGATTAAAGTTCAACCCATGACAATTTCCGCTTACACTTATTTTTCGTTTGATCATAAGCAGTACTGCTGACATTACTGATGTTCAAAACATATTGAACTTGCTTATCAAAAAATTGTAGTCAGCTTGTAGAAAGTTTTTGTTTTCTAATTAATATTTACTTGTTTGTAATAAAAGTCAAATGTAATTAAAACGAAATTTGTTTTATTTGAGCTTAAAAATCATCTCGAAATGAATAAATTTTATTGCGCAGAATTAAAGTATGCAACCAACACTATTTAGGTAAAATCCTCTGAAGACATGACCATTTGTTAAGCAGAAAAAGCGAACGTTGTCATGACCTCAGCATGACCAGTAAATATTATTATTTTCTATAATATTATCTACTTCATACAAAACTATATTATAATAACAGTAAATGAAATCACAAATATATTAAAAATTATCTGGCTTAATCATGACATTCAAATCTTTAATGTCATCATTCTGCTCCAACGGGAACAGATCTTCTATTTGAGTTGTTTTTAAGCGTATTGGCAACTGTTCCATAGAGTACGTCAAGCCAAAAGGCCGCAGTCGGTAGATGAGGAACTCAAAGACTTGCATGTACTCTGGCGACACGTAATGAAAAGCAATTGAGTATTTCGAACAACAATCCGGGCCCTAGTGGAAAGATTAAATGCAGTATTATTTCCGTTTAAATTAAATGAAAACGAAATCAACAAACCGTTTCGATGCTTGAAACCGTCATTGCGTGCAACCACGTCGGTATCGACTCCGTATCATTCGTCGTAAAATAGCGCCGAATATCAAGTGGAAACATTTTCGCTTGGTCATCTGTCATCAATGCATACTTTACATCCGCCAAACGAACGCCAACATTTTGCAGACAGATGCCAATGTAAAAGTCCTCAATGCCGTATTTGCGCGCTGCCGGACAGATTGACTTATCGTCATACGATTTGGCCATAAAACGACGCAATGACTCGCGGCTGAGCACATACGAAGTGCCGCCCGACATGTATGTCTAATGATAAAAGTGATCAAAAGTATTTAAAGAAGTAGTTAAATATGCAAAAATAAAAAACCTTAAAAAAATTATAATATTAATGACAAAAAATATAAATAAGTTGACAACCATAAAGGCATAAATTCCGTGTAAGCCTACTTCTGCATTCAAGGTCACCAATGCCTGCTGTTGTTAAATATTAATAATATTTAATGATTTTTTGGGTGGGCGCGTTTGACTCATAAAGAAGTTTTGTTTATGTCATTATAAACCTTAAACTAGAAAAAAATATCAAAGTTAATGTTTCGCTGAATTTTAAACAGGTTTACATAAGATTTTAATTAACAAACACCAAAGGTGTTGAGCGTGTTTCTCAATGCGATATTTGTTTTACATAATCTGTTGATAACTAGTAAACGTTGTCTTTGCTAATTAGTTTATTGAGTTATTAAAAACATTCCTTAAAAAATTGAGTTGTTGTGATAATTCCCATTTCCAGCATTTTATAGAAGTCAGCTTGGATAAAAAGTTCTATAAGTTTTTGAAGAGGTTATCTGATTGATTTGCCTGTGCGATTAACCCGAAGCAAAAAGCAATT
This sequence comes from Phortica magna, assembly GCA_037044515.1. Taxonomy (NCBI): domain Eukaryota; kingdom Metazoa; phylum Arthropoda; class Insecta; order Diptera; family Drosophilidae; genus Phortica; species Phortica magna. The sequence continues at coordinate 136,615 of JBAMBP010000975.1, read as the reverse complement.
TCAGAGTCATATTTTCAAATAGGTTCTCACAAATTACGTCATTTATGTAAATTGCCTGAGTTTTTAATTTAATTACATATACTTATGTACATATTGTTGATTTACATATAAAATTGAGTTCTAATGACTTTCATCAAATATTTGTAAACATAGTTTCAAGTCAAGTGCAGCTCAGACATATCCAAGATAATTTATCTTCCAATCATCATTGCGACTGCAAACAAGTTCTACAGCAGACATTAATTTTATAGTTTTCCTGCTGATTTACCTTAACTTTGAATGTTAAGCATATGTTAAACTCAAATTTATCAATTGACGAGTTCAAAGCCAATAAGTAAATTTTATTTATCGGCTGCCAACAGCGCACTTTAAGGTCATCGATCATATGGCACAGTTTTTGACGAAACACGTTAAGCCAATACGACTTATGTCATTCATGCAATAGACCAACATTGAGTCAGTTTGTCATATAAAGTCGCCACAACATTGAACAACTCGTTTTTCAGCGTCGACTCAAGTGCACTTTAAACTTTTCTTACTATTTTTTCGTTTTTTCTTGTAACCACAAAATGTATTGCAAAATATGTTTAATGTCAACAAGCAGAGAAATGTTAGTTTGCGACGCGCCTACAAAAACGCAAGGCACCAAAAAGGCGATAATGAAGTTTCGTGTTATGATAATGATGTTATTGATGACGCATTGCGAATCATTGTCTTTAAAATGATGCTAACCCAAGTGCCGACAAAGCGCGAAGACACAAGATTTTAATCGCTTAATATGTTGTAGATTTCCAACGATTTGAAATATTAACTTTTTGTTGGATGTTAAAAAAGAAGTATTGCTGACAAAGTTTTATGGTTGGCAATTTGAATGATCAATGATACTTTGTATATATTTTTTTTCTCATTTCTGGTTTGGTAAAAGATGATTAACACTATAATATTGTACACATTAGTTTAAGAGATGGTTTACAAATAAGAATTTTATCGAAAACATCAAACGTCAGTTGAGCTTCTTAAATCGATGTTATAATCGTAACAAAGATTGAAGTGGGAGTGGCTTTTGATGTCATTAATGTCTGTCTGTTTCATTTAAAATAGAATAGAATTTACCTCCACTGGTATTCTAGTAACTCTATTAATTTGAAAATACTATTAAATGGCTTGTAAATGAGCTGTGAACACCATGTTGTATTAAGGATAACAGATTTTTCTCATTAGCAAACAGTTTTTTAATAGAAAAATTGCAATAGTGACTGGAATATGAAAGCTATTAACTTTTCTATTACCGAAATTATTAAAAAACACTCTAAACAAGTTTTCAATAGAGTTGCCAGAATAGTGACGTTAATATGTCATAACATCGCATGAAATTTTTGTTCCCTTCTTTCTAATTATATGTAAATTATTTAAAAATCATTTTGTTTCTTTTAATTGATAGAATCTTTGGTTAAATTTTAAATTTGAATAAATAATTCCATTAAACATTATTGCCATAAGCAACTACAAAATCGAATTGGCTACCGGTTTCAATGACAAATGCCAAATATAAAACATTATTCACTATTAAGCACGTTGAGTGAAGTCATGCAAGAGTTAATTTCGTGATAATGAACAAAATGCCATTCCTGACTTTTTCGATCTTTATAGAAATGTCAACAACGACTCAATAAATAAATGCTTGCATATAATAACTTAAGAAGAGATGAACATACAAAAGAACAAACGGGTTATCAAATTAAAATTTCACGCCGCAAATTGCAAGCGCGTCAATGATATTTTCTAAATAATTTCAAAGACACTAAACTGACCTTTAAGAAGCAAATGGTGGTCGTTAGTTGAAATTTGAAATAAACAAAGTTATAATTCAATTAAATTGACTACTTGATTATCGTAATTGTTTGTCTTGTTAATAACGACTTTTATTGATTTGGACAACTCTTTGGGCTAAAAATTTGAAATGCAAATTAAAGTTGTAGCGAATTAATCAAAGCTGGATTCGTGAACAACCCGTGATAATTATGATGTTGCTTGTCTTCATTAAGCAGATACGTATTATTATTCAATACATAAAATATAAGCGGAAGTGAGATAATATATTTTAGTTCACATCTGTCGGCACGTTAGTGAGCCTATGATAATTATGGCTTGTAAATTATATTTGAGAAAAGTTTGACTTACCGCGTCGTAGCGCTGCATTTTGTAGCCAAAATAGATGGGCATGTCGGCCGTGTAGGACCAAAGCAACAAGCGCAGATTCTCCATAACAACATAACTGAAAGTGAAGAAATATTGGCACAGTGTCCTCAAGCACAACTCAGCACACTCACTTACGTATCATCGTCCGCTTTCAGAAACCAATCATATTCCATTAAATAATTGTCATGTATATAACGCAGACCCTCGCGTGTTTTGTAGTATAAGTCATCATATGTCTCATTAGCTGGCTCAATGACCTGCACAATATCCAGATCTTCAACTGATTTACTGCTAACAAAAATAAGCTTAGAGCAGCGTTTGCCCCAAGTGGCACGCACGTGTCGCACCTGATTTGCATAATTGTCGGGATATGTAAGTACCATGCACAGCACGCGTACTTCACGCTCCAAGTGCGCCGCAAGCGTAAGTTCTTCGCTCATACTCATTGTCGTTGTAAATGTTGAGCTAAGATCACGTGCACTTGAGCCGACATTATCGTAGAGCAAAAACATGCCGAATGCACAAAGGAAGCCGCACATAAATGCAAAGAGCGTACGCAGTGCGCCAATCTTTAACCAAGCTCTGCGTCCAGCTTGACCGCCAGCGATGACGACGCCACGCTCAGTAGCATTCCAAAGCCGAGTCTTGTCCGTTAGCATTGACACGCCGTTTAAGACTGATGTGCTCATCTGCTCGGTTGCCAGACTAGACGCAACCTGAGCTGCTCTTCAGTTGGCGATTATAATAATTATGATGATGAGTCGCTGTTGTTTTGCTTTGGACGCTTTGCAATCTTTTGTTTGTCGTTATGACCGGTTTCGGGTTGTTTTGATTGTTTTAACTCAAGCTCGGGATTGTTCATAAAATCATCTGCTTGTGCAGTACTGCATTTACGAATGATTTAAAAATATGTTATAAGCTGTTAATTATTATTCTTATTATTATTATATTAAGCTATCATTTAAGAAAACAAATTTTTTAACGATTGCTTAGTACTTTTATTACTGAGTTTGCATGAATTTGAAGGAATGAATGAATCAATGGTATTTGTTTTGGTAATTCAATAAGCTGTTGTTGGATGGTGTGCAGTACTGCTTTTGTTAACATGCCTCTTGTTTTAGTCAAGTGGGCAGCTCTAATGAAGTGCTGCCAGGCTACTAAATGTAACCGTTAGAAGAGTATAATGTTTTTCGTCGCATTTGTCTGAAATTTATATTTAATTAATATTTTCATATGTTATAAGGCGGCACTCTCTTGACAATTCCATAAATGGAAAGATTTCGGTAGATTTTCCAAAAATAATTTTTACATATTCACATTTATCTTTTGCAATGTTTGTTGGTATAAATGAGTAATATATGTTATCCCGTACATATTGTGATTTGTTAAAATCTTATGAGAATTTCTTTCTTATAGTATCGTCTAATGGCTGCAACGGAAAATATTTCGATAAACACCGAACTACGTAAGGTAGCTTCAAGTTTAACTTCGTCAATAAAAAGAAATGCTGCTGACATACATATCATTATAAAAAAACATAAAAATATTATTTGATATTTGATTAACTCATACTCATTGCCAGTTGCCTTTGAAGTCTCGTCACAGAATTTAATGTTGCAAGCCTTCAACTTAAAGAAAAATAAAGTTTTTGTGGGTATTTGCTAAAAATAGACTAATTATAACGAAAATGTTGAAGATGAACATGAAATTGCAAATTATTTTAAAAAACAGATCAAGTCTGCACACTTGCTCATTGCTATTTAATAAACCAACAATAAAGAAGGTGTTCAAATGCGCGGCGTTCATGTGCGTGTGACGACTTTTGTGTTCGATGTCTGCAGTTGACAAACAACGAACTCTTTCTGCTACATCATTCAGCGAAAAGCGATAGAAATCCGATTGATAACAATGAAAACTGAAGCAAATATCGAAAGTGTTACGAATTTGGCACAATTGGACGCTTCAAAAATATTTCAATTGTATAACAATGTCCGAGCGACACACAAAATAATGATATTATACAATTAACCCGTATAGTGTGCAATTTGTGCGTAAGTCGGTGAGTTGATGATATGATGCTGCGTAAAGATATCAATATAAAAACTGCCGGCAGTGCGTTGATCAACAACAGAATCGAGTGAGACGAGCAAGCTCAGTGGGCGCACACGTAGTGTCAATTAAAAGTGGATTACATAATAAACAAAAAAGGAAACATGAACGCCAAGGTGAGTAAAAGAAGCCTTGTAGAGGATCGAGGAGAGCGGCTTTTGATTCTGTCAAATCTCTTTGCAGACGCTGTTGTTACTCTGTTTGTTGGGTTATGCCCATGCTGGCGACTATGAATACAACAAGCCTTTGACGTTGACACCTGCTGTCGACAACAGTAGCGCTGTTGACGACACGCAGGCAAGCAGCAGTAGCAGCGAGAACAACAACAACAACGGCGACAGTGAATTCCTGAACACGTACAGCGCACAATTGACCAATACGCAAGACAATTCGCAGGCCACGCCAGTCGGTTATGATTATGCTGCGCCACAGCCATTCCAAGTCAATCCACAGGCCAGAAGCCTTGAAGCCACGGGCAGCGCTCAATCGATAGCCGCTGTTAGCATACCAGCTGAACTGCCCGCCACGTCAACCGTGTATTATCCGCCTGCTAAGTATGAGTACAGTTATGCCGTGCATGATGACAACACCGGTGACATCAAGGATCATACTGAGACGCGTGATGGTTACTATGTGCGCGGCACGTACAGCCTTGTCGATCCCGATGGCTACAGACGTACCGTCACCTATACGGCCGACGATGTAAGCGGCTTCAATGCCGTCGTTCGACGCGTGCCCTATGCCCTGAAGACGGTGGTGAACACAAATGCCGCGCTCAAAGCGGCACTCAATGAGCCTGTGACTGCCAATGTTGTCGCTAACTCAGCGGAAGCTGTTGACGAAAGCGCGGAACTCGGTTCCGGTTCCGGTTCAGTTGCCGTGAATGCCGCAAACGATGCATCCGAGGAGCACGCGAAGTCCACTGATGTGTTGGCATCATCAACGCCTGCAACGGTGGCCGCCGCTAAGCCCCGTGATAGTTACGCAGCTGCGCCCGTGGCTCATGATGCTGGCGGTCCATATCCCTAAGCCAATATGGTATATTTTATTAATCATTTGTCTTATAGTTTTTCATGTGTTTGTAGTGCATTGAACATGTTCAATAAATGTCGTAATAAGTACAATAATCTTTCATTGCTGAAAAGCATGTTTCTTTTACCGAAATATAGAGATACAAATATAATATGTTATAAATTTGTATTTTTATATTAAACATTTCTTCAATAATAACTACTTCTGGTGAAACTATTCAGGAATGTATAATTAAATGTTGGAGCCGAAATTGAATGAATGAAACTCTCATTTATTCATTGTCGGTGCAGGTTTAACGCAAGCCAAGCGCATATCTCAAACTCAAAGGCGTGTCAACACAAACACAAAAGAAAACGTCAGTCAATAAAAAAAATTCCATACAATTTTCGTCAACACCTTCTTGCAACAAACTTAGACACGATGAAGAGTTTAAAAGACGATGCATGCATTTTTAATTTAAACTGTGTTTCTTATATTATTTCAGTTTTCTATTTTTTTTTTTTTTTAAACACTTTTTACATGGAAGACCGCATGACAATTACAACGGTGAGTGTCTCAGCTAAGGCACAAGTTTCAACGAATGATCAACGATGGAGCTGATATTGCAGTACAGTGTGAGGAAATCTATAGAAATTAAACAGAATTGAACAGTCTAGTTGTCTATATAATACGTACTTATATGTATGTATGTGAAAATAGGCTGCAGACGTTGAAATGTTTATTGTTAATAAAATATTCCTGGAAAAAGTTATGGGAACGTTTGCCGATGCCTCGAGAGAAGCTCTTTATATGTTTATATATGAAAATATATTTATTTGTTTGCTTATGACTTCCTTATATACAAACGTTAGAACTTGAATAATTTTTATTTATGTCTACGCGTAAAGGAAAATGAAACTGGACAAGATTCGGTATGGTTTAAATGGATAACTTTAGTAGCACTCCAGAAACTTGAAGAAATATCTTTAGCGAGTGGAAGAGGATGCGGATGGCTAGTAAAATATAAAAATAATACAAGTTTCAATAAAACTTATCTTAAATCGAATATCTAGTCATAAGCTGATTTCTTCAATATCTTCAGAATATTCTTAAGCAAAGTTTGTCAGTTTAACGTTTTAATATAAATAATATATTAAAAAATATAAGAATAATTGGAACTGTATTGTTTGACGATAAAACTTATGAATTTTTTGAAGTTTGTATTATTTCCCCACTTTATTTGCATTTCATACCACAGTGCCACAAGCGAGTTGCACGTCTTCGGCTTTGTTCGTAGCGACATATGATGACAAGTCTTCTTCGAGCATTCGAGTTGCGCGGTTGCCATCCGTATAGTTTTTTTCTTTTTTTTTTGGTTGCTGTTTTTCTCAAAATTGTTGAAACAATTTATTTTCGATATGTTTTTATTTGTTTACCATAGAAATTAAAGTGATATTTTAAACTGTTTACAACAAATAAACAAGAATCCAAAAAAAAAACAACAAAAAGTAAAAACTTCAATGTGTTCGATAGTTTGTTAAGCAGAAATGGTCTTAAGTTTAGAAACAGTAACGAAAAAGTTGTTTAATTTAAATTTATTCATTTAAACGACGACTTTCGACACGCTGAAAAAATGAAGCGTTAACTTAATAAGAAAACAACAATTTGTTTCTTTCAAGTGAGTCACATATGTCAATGAGAAATATTCCCGCCAAATTGAAAGAAGCGTTAACAACATAACATTGTTGTTGTTATTGTTTCTGGTTTCACTTGAAAAAAGTTGTTTTCGTATTTACTCATTGTTTATTTTGCATTCAAAATACAAAGAAAACAACAACTGTGTTTGAGACAACCTTCAATTCAACTGTCATTATTATTGTAGTGAATTTTGTATAATAAAATTATGTTCCTTATTGGTGACAACAAAAAAATTAAATCTGTTTTCAAACAACTTCTTTAAAAAGAGTTAACAAAATCACTCGAAAACGTTTAAGAGTTAAATAAAAGCCGGCAAAGCAGTGCAAACTTATAAAAAAGTGCGTGAGTGAGAAAGAACGATGACGGCGAGCATGCATAACAATACTTGAGTATGTTGAAAGAGCATTATCTTAAGCTTATCATGCTTCATCACAACAATGCTCAACTGCAAATAAAAAGTAACAAAGTCTGAGATACTTTTGACAAGATTTTTTTATATTAGAGTTTCTAAAGTATCATATCACGTATTAGATTTCTATCAAAGGTTTTTTTTGATACAACAGCTCAATGAATAAAATAATATGAAGCTTTTGATGAAAATGAGATGCCAAAAGTAAAAAAAAAGCAAGAAAGCATTTCGTTTGAAAGGAGGTAATTGATTGAGGAATAGTAATGAGACTTGCTAAAGCAGTATTTAGTCTAATTTTGTCATCGATTTGCATTGCAAGTTCATAAATAAAATGAATTAAAGTTCTTCAATTTTATTTTTGCAGGTCATAGATGTACCCATGACTGGCTACGATTTTCTAATAAAATGTTCTTTCAACGTTTTCAACGCCAGAAAACCGGTTTGCTATTGACATTTCTTGTTGGGCTCATTTTGGGCGTTGCTTTATCAAAGTTTTTGCGCTATACGTGCACTTCTATGGATGAAGTAGCCAACAATGTGAGTCAGGCACTTAATGGATACATGATAAGTCAAAATGGCACTCACGAGGCAACTTTGCCCGAACTGCTTGTAAACAATCAAAGCTCACTGGCTCCGGAAATCTTGAAGCAGACAAGAATCCTTTGCATGATAATGACTGCACCGAAATACCACAAGCAACGCGCCATGCATGTGAAGCGGACATGGGGCAAGCGATGTCATGTGTTACTATTTATGAGCACCAACACAGATCCTGAGCTTGGCGCCATCAAATTGGCTGTGCGAGAGGGCTACAGCAACATGTGGAACAAGACACGTGAGGCATTGCGCTATGTCTATGAGCATCATTTAAACGATGCCGATTGGTTTCTGAAGGCACACGATGACACGTAAATAACGCAGTTGAACTGAACATTTCAATTGAACAATTTATCTCACCTAAAGTTATGTCATCATGGAGAATCTACGAGCATTCCTTCATACACAATCGCCCGACGCGCCTGTCTACTTTGGCAACCAGTTCAATGACCAACAAAACAATGTAAGCGTAATGATTATGAATATATTTTCATTTGCTATGAAATATTTAAATTTATTTAAAGGTAAATACGTCCGGTGGTAATGCCTATGTCCTCAGTAAGGCTGCATTACGACGATTTGTCGAGCAGGCTTATCAATATAAGCGCATTTGTCGTAATGTAGCCATTGGCTTTGAGCCAAAAGAGCTTGAAAGATGTCTTCAAAATGTTGGCGTGGTTGCAGGCGACTCATTTGATGAACAAAAGCTCCAACGTTTTCATTCACTGTCACCATTTCGCTCATTCAAATGGAACGTGCAAGGACGACACATTGGTTCTCAATACATTGCAAATAAAACTGAGCTGGTAAAACTTTGTTCAAGCCTGAAAGCTTTTTATACATGATTATTGAACATTTTCAGAGTAAATATGAATGTTGCTCATCTCTGGCGATTGCCTTTCATCACACGTTCGTTGCTGAATTTTATATCTTTGAATTCTTCATATACAAATTGCGGCCATTCGGCATCACTCGGCTTCCTGGAATACTGTCGCAGAAGCAAAATAAGATGCTATTGTTGCAAAAATGGGGCGAACAACAACGAAATAATCATTCCTCGAACCAAAGCAACTCTTACATAACCAAAGACTAGAATATGAGTATACGTAAATTCTTGAATTGTTTTTGTTCTTAATCAATAATTTAAATATATAATTACTCTTATTACTAACTGAATTATATGCCACAGAAGACAACTAAAATCTTAAGTCTTAGATCGCTTTTCTGTATAAGTCTGAACTCTATTTGCTTAAATCAGACTTATTTCAAGTATTGCAAGTACCGAAGTTGCAATGTAGGTTGCGGCCGCGATCCGACCCTTCCTACCCTATTCCTTTTAGGGTACTTACAGTGAAATTCCTCATAACCGAAAACTTGCTGTCGCACTGTTTTTGTCATGGGTTGAAGTTTTCTATTTTATGGTCACTGGTTTTTTTTTTTGGTTTCATCTTATTAGGAATTTCACTGTATTACTTATTCTGGGAAATTTATTTGTAGAGAGGCCATCACATAAGGTTTAAAAACTAGAGTTCTCCGAGCCAATTACTTTGAAATCCGATTTTCTTGAGATTTGCATTTTTATCGGTGTTTGTTTCTATACAAAAAACTTTACGAAATTAGCTAAAGGAATATAATTTCCTGTTTTAATAGAATGGTTGTTGGAAGAAGAAATGGCAACCGGTCAGCCTCGGAACTAAATTTTGATGCAATAAATCCATCAACAACATGTGGTGCGGACACAATTTTATAATTCACTTCAACATCAACTTTAATTCGATTGAAAAACGGTAATAATTGAAATGTAACAACAAATATTTGGTAATTATTGCTGTACAATATTTATATATATTAATTAAAATTTATATTTTCAAATTACTCACCTTTATTTGCCAAGTGAGTTGGTATGATGTAAATGAAATTAACTGGCTGTGTTTTAATGTATTTAAGCCGATAATTATAATATGAGCAGTGTTCCATATTGTCAAAATTCTGAATAAATTTAATTAAATCAAATGTCGCTTGAAGTTGACTACAGCTCATAATCCTTGAACCATATGGCACAGTCAGTCGATGCACCGACGAGATTGCAAGAAAAAAATTCTGGAATAATTCTAAAAAGAGAAGAGAAAGGCGATTTCCTTTCACAAAATAGGAGTTTTCATCCCCCTAAATAGAATAGTATTTGCCAAATAATTAATTATCAGTCAGGTTAACAACACAAGTTGATTATTGAGCTGATAAGGAATGTACATATTTATTTAATAAGATAAAGTTATTTTAATTTGTAAAAAATTGGACAATTATTTAAAATATACTGGATACATAAGTGTCGTTTTTATTGCTATCAACACCTTCCTTTCCGATCCACCAACATCAAGCTACTATGGCATTAATTACTGTGATAGAATATTGAATGTCCTGGATGGTGATAAAAGCATGCAATATGTTCGGTCTCATTCTAAAATAAATAATTGATTAAAAAATCTCGTAACTCAAATTATATTTGTATATGTACCACTTTTTTTGTAAACGTTATACGTGTTTCTCCAATTACTTGCGGTTCAAAAAAATAATTCATTCCAAGCCAATCACTTTGATAATCGATTTTTTTGAAATTATCATTTATATAATTCCTTGTTTCGATACAAGTGACCTTGCAGTTGGAATCAATGCTCTTCAAATATAAGCAGTTGGCATAAATTGGCTGACGGTGTAATTGAATAAGGTAATTGCCGTCGATTTTAGCACCATAGTTTCGTGTCATAAGAGAGTGGTTGTCAAAAGAAGAAGAGTCAAAAGGTCCAGTACTGACATTAAATTTAGGTGCCACAAAACCACCAACTACCTTTGGTACAGATACAATTTTATAGTTTACTTCAAGACCCTCGATTGGAAAATTCTAATAAAATCAAATTTGATATTATATTTTAATTAAAATATATGTATTTCAATAACTCACCCTATTAGGTAAGTAAGTTGGTACGATGTAAATAAAATTAACCGCCTGTGTTTTAAAATAAATAAACTGATTGCCATAACACTTATGGTTGCTGTAATCCACCACACGAGTCCATTCCCTCTGATCATGAGACACTTCAATGTAATACGAACACAAATTACCAGCTAGAAATAATTTAATGAAGTTAACTGTCTTTTCTGAGGACAGTTTGAAAAGCACTGGGTTGGTGAACATTTTTTCCTCATTTTCCCACTTGTATCCATGCTCGTTTGAAGTTGACAGCAGCTCATAATCCATTTGGCTACGGTGAATTTTACCACTTCTATATGGCAGGCAGTTCAAAGTTCTTATTTGTTCGATCATGTTTTCAATCTCGTCAGACTCAAATAAATTTTCAAGCTCTACAAACTTTCTGATTTCATTGATTTGCATCAAGACAAAACGAACATGACAAATAACCTCCTGTTAAATAAACATATCAATATAAAAGCTCAATAAAGATTTTTTAGATTCAATATTAAGTCAAACCTTTAAATCATTCTTAGAATGATTCTCCGCCCACTTCATTACTGCCTTGAAAATTTCAAGTTCGTCAATAGCGAAATTGTCCCGTTGGATTATGGTGATAAGTATTTCCTACAAATTATTAAACATGCTTAAGCAACAACTTACTATTAAATTTTTAGCAATGCAACATTTTCAAAGCAAGCCTGCAAGACGCATCTTGTCAAGCTAATTTGGTTTATTTATGTATATGAAATATTGCAAATCGACTGCTTCTCTAATTGTGCGCTACAAATATCTCAACAAACTTTGCAAGAGTGTAATTATAATCATATTTAAGACATTATTTACCTTAGGCAAAGACAAAAATTGAGTATCCATTAAAATCTTTGAAGCGTTCAAATCCACAAATTTTAGCGCCTTTTCATATACAGTTTTGACATTATGAATCCGTGCCAAACTCAAAATATTAACGAAGTTCTCAAAATTTAAAGTTTCACTCATACTCTTTATCTTTTGTGACACCAAGTCATTGAAACAGTACTCAGCGGCTAAATTGATAATTTCAATTTTCAAATCATCATCATACTCCGAAATTACTAGAGATCCCGTGTAGACGAATTTTAAAATGGCCATAAATGCTTGCAAATTTACACTTAAGAGTATTTCATTATTATTTGTTTTATCACCAAAGAGGAGAGCACGAAAATGTTCACTGTTTAGAGCCAAAATAGTGCGATGAGCCGGTAAGCGTTCTTCTCCAATCACAAATGTCACATCTGACATATCCGCATTCAAATAAAGTTTCTTCATAGAAACCGCAAGACTGGCTAAAATAAGCAAAACAATAATAATATTTAATATAAAAAAAAGTACGCTCATAACAAAAATCACTCTTATTTTTGCTGGCATTAACAGTTTTGTTAGCATTGGGAAGAGGTTTAATATGAATTAGACTCTTGTTCAAAATTTTGAGAAAAAGAAAAGAGCTTAATTTACTATCAAATTTGCTATAACATCATTGCTCATAAAACTGTTTTTCTTATCTATAAAATCGTTTGTCAATTATTAATTATTTACACGTTTATCGCTTTTAAATACAAATATCATCTGTATCAGTTTTTTGCGATAAGTCGGTTGGATTGTATTTTTTAGAATTTGTACTTGCACTTACCTTCTGCCATGTTTACAACTGAAGTTTTTGGTGTTTTTAATAATGTTTAACAAAATTGTTGGTGCACTACAAAGTATTTAAAATTATTATCTTACATTTATTACTTACTAATTGCAATACTAAATTAAACACACTTACCGTTCGAATATCGTGTTCTTTTCTTTTGAATGGTAAGCTTATGACTGACGAATAAATTTTTTTTTAGCGATATTAAAGTGCAAAATCGAACTAATACACAGCGCGAAAAATCGTTCAACTTTTTGAAATTATTTCTTGTTCAATGAAAATATTTATGACAAAAAGTGTAAAACACACTTAAGATAAGAAACAACTTTAGCGATTAGAACACAGTTTATAGTAGTTTTTTAAGTGTAAAAGATACGAACGCTTAGATAAGAAAGTTAAGAGCTTTGGCTTACTACAAACAAAATTGTTTTTAACACCATTAATAAATTTACCTCCTAAATAAAAAACCAAATTCAAAATCGGTTAATTCACTTAGCAGCTATAATGCCACAGACAGGCACACAGATACACTTACAATATTTGTCAATTTGGGTAGGTGACTTAGTATGAGTGTTGATTATGTCTTAAACAGTTTATTTAATTATAAATGGGATCATATTTATATGCCTACTTCTTTCAGTTTGAGCAAATAGCCATTTTCGGGCACGTTGGCCGTTTGGTTTTAGATATAAAATATTTATATAAGCAATGCCACATTTATTTTTTTAATTAATTAAATTTTTACGAAAATTCCGACAAATACAATACAAATGATGAAAGGGAAGGCAATAACCTCTAGCTGTGTATGTAACAAATACATATATGAGTATTCACAGGCATTTTGTTCTTATCTCTTCTGGTTTCAGAAATCGATAGTCATAAAAAGTCGCTAATAAAACGCCAGCTGAGAATTATTGTTCGAAAGAAAAGCGTTATTATTACATCGCACAGCAAAACCGAACTTTTTCTTTGTTACATAAGTTTTTCAACATTTAGATTTTTTGTGTTTGAGTAGTCGACAATTTCTACCAACAGCGGTGAAACTGAACTAGTTTTTTACCTAGCCTTATTGTCGAAAATGAAATTAAAACTTCATGAACAGGCACTTTGCACCAAATAATCGTTTATTTAACAAAAAATTAACCAAAAAACAATCAAACATTTAAAAAAAATGTTTTTCTCGCAATTCCAAGGATTGCATTAAAACCGTCACCCCTAAAACTAATCTAACACAATATACCCTGGTACAGTATGTACAGGGTATAAAAACTAAAAAAATCGAGAGCTATAAGTTACAAGCTTCAAAATCTTTTTTTCATTATCCACAAAAATCGATCCGAAATTCGAATTTTTTTTTTATCGTTTTTTTTTTTTAAATTTATATGCATTTTCGGTAGCTTCATAGTCGCCAAATTAGAGATGGTACATACGGTATCATAATTTTGAAAAAAACTTTCACTGAAATGGTTTTTTTGTAAATATGTAGTTTTTTAATATAAGTAATCGTTAGTTGACAATAAAATATAAACACTGCTCTTCATGCATTAAAAACAAATTTATTACTAATCTGCTCAACTTTGGAGAAAAAATGAGCCTAGCTGTCCAGGATGATAGTGAAAGCTCCAAGTGGCATCAATTACCTAAAAAATAAAAAAATTAGCTTTAAAGATGGAAATATATCATTAATATTAATCTCACATTTTTCGTAAGAGTTATTCGTGTAATGCCAACTACTTGTGGATCAAAAAAGTAACTCTCTCCGAGCCAATCACTTTGGAAATCAATTTTCTTGTATCGATCATTTTTTTTACTCTTAATTTCTATGCAAGAAACTTTACAACTTGAATCTTTGTCCTTAAAATAAAGGCAGTTGACATAAATCGGTTGAGTAAGAATTCGCCAAAATACAGCGTTATTTATTTCATTTAGCCAGCATTTTGTAGATTTTGAATGCTTGTCAAAAACAGCCATGTCGTTGGGACTTGGATGAAACTCTGTTGCATTAAATTTCGGTGCAACAAATCCATTTACAACTTTTGGAATAGAAACAGTGTTATAGCTTACTCCAAGGAACTCTATCGGAAGATGCTAATAAACAATGATAAAAAGACAAAAATTGTTATTATAAATGGATTTGCAAAAGAATATAGTGTAAAAACGAACCCCTTTCTCCATAAAAGTTGGAACCACATAAATGAAATTTACTAATTTCAAATTAAAATACAGTAATTGATCCTGGTAACAAACATAATTTCTGTAGTCAACAACACAAGTCCAATCCCTTTGATCACTAGATACTTCAATATAATATGAGATCTTTGGCTTTCCAAATGTAGTCAATAATAATTTCATGTGATTGATATACTTTTCTGAGGACAATTTGAAAAGTACTGGACCTGTATACTTTTTGCCAGAATTTTTCCAAATGTATCCATAATCTGTTGAAGTTGTCATCAACTCGAAATCCATTTGATTCCGATGAATTTTTCCACTTCGATAAGGCAGACAGTTTATTGTTTTTATCTGTTCTATGATGCCTTCGATTTCCTCAGCTTTAAATAAGTTTTCGGGCACTACGAATTGTCGTATTTCATTGATTTGCATTAAAACAAACCGAATATGACAAAGAACAGTCTGTCAAATTTAAGACAATTGATAAAAATGAATAACACAAGCATTATAGAAGTAATATTTTTACCTTTAAAACCACTCTCGATTGGGTTCTACCCCATTTTATTATTGCTTTAAAAATTTCAAGTTCATCTACAGCAAAACTATCACGTTGAATAATAGCGACAATAATATCCTGCAAATTGGTATAAAAATTATTGTTGTTATAAAGAAATAAAGAAAATTGGCAGAAATTATATACCGCTGGGAGTGAGGAAAATGTAGTATCCTTTAAAATCGTTGAGGCGTTTAAGTCAGTGAATTTTAGTGACTTCTCAAACATCGATTTGCAACCATGAGCCTGCGCCAAATATAGTATATTTGCAAAATTATCTAAGTTTAGATTCTGACCTATTTTCTGCAAACTTTGAGACACCAAATCTTTGTATCCGTAGTCGGCAGCCAAATCGATAATTTCTTTTTTTAAATTATCATTATAATCCGATATGACCAGAGAACTTGTGTAAGTGTATTTCAGAATTGCTTTGAATGCTTCCAAATTCACACTAAGTTGAATTTCTTTCTTTGCTGATTCTTTTGAGTCCCCAAAGAGAAGATTTCGAAAATAGTCACTATTTAGACCCAAAATAGTGCGATGGGCCGGCAATCGTTCGCCACCAATTATAAATGTAATATCAGATATTTCGGGATTTAAATAAAGTGTTTCCAAGGCAGTTTCAAAATTTTCTGGAAGAAAGCATCAAATTATTTTCCAATAATAACTACGAGAGAAAGTTAACAATATTTCTATGATGAGAAACTTTTTTGGTGAATAAAGAAAAATGGATATATAGTCAAATAATAGTAGAAAAACCAGTAAGGGAGCTATTTTCGGCTATGCCGAAACTTATATACTCTTGCAAACGTTTTCACAATTATTCTTATTAGAAAATCCTTTTTTAATTTTCCAATAAGAATCATATACGTAGCCACGCCCATTTTCTAATTTGTCTTTAAGAAGGCAATGTAGTCAAACTTCACTACATTTTTCAATCTTGTATCTCGTCTGTTTACAAAGAAGTCTCATTTTTAAGTTTTTAGTTGTATGGGCGGTACCACGCCCTTATGTCCGATTTTTATAAAATTCTGGATTTTAGTCAGGCATTAATAAAAACACGTAATAGCAAAGTTTGGTTTGCTTATATTTAAGAACAAAAAAGTTTTTCTAACAAAAACTGTATTTTTAACCGATCGTTCCTATGGGAGCTATATGCTATAGTAGCCTGCTCTTGACCATTTTTGCATTGTATCTTTGTTCATGTAAAAAAAGTTTTTGTTCAAAATATTGAGTCGATAACTCCAAAAACACGCTGTTTTTCAAGCAAAAACATAATTTTTGACCGAACCTTCCTATGGCAGCTATATGCTATAGTAGCCCGATCTTGACCATTTTTGCACGGTATCTTTGTTGTTGTCAAAAAAGTTTTTGTGCAAAATATTGAGTCGATAACTTCTAAAATAAGTGGTTTTTTAAGCAAAACCTTCATTTTTGAACGATCGTTCCTATGGGAGCTATATGCTATAGTCATCCGATCAAACTGAATTTTACATACCAAATACCTGCAAGGAGAAGAAAATTTTCTGCGTTTAAATTTTTTTGCTAACTTTAAAACTCTGGCCGGAAATCGCATTGAAACAGACAGACGGACAGACGGACATCGTTATTTGAACTCGTCTCGTCGTGCTGATCAAGAATATATATACTTTATATAGTCGGAGATGTCTCCTTCACTGCGTTGCAAACTTCATGACAAAGTTAATATACTCTTTTTGCAAGAGTATAATAAGGATACAATTTTTAAAACATCAACTGACAGTTGTTCCAAGGTATTTGTGGACATTTGCATGAATTATTTTTGCTGAGTAAATAAACAATTACGCCTAGTGACAAGCTGTTCGTTGCCATCCGTAATATCCACGGAAAATTTCGATTCTCTTCAAGAACGAATGAATTATATATCTAAACTTTCGAAAGTTCCATTCTTAAACACTATTTGTAAGTCACAAAATTTTTGTAGCGAAGTAGCAAGTGCATCAATTCAACCTCTTCAAATAAATATTAAATAGAATATAACGTCACTGCCTTAATTATTTTGTAATTTTCTGTTTATCCAAACTCCCAAAAGCCTTTGTTACTTGACATTAATTCGTAGACTAGAGAGATTGCTTTCTTTCGATCTTTTATTAAGGACAGATCGATGAAGCTAAAATATGATAAGGTTTCTGGTTACACTGGTTGTAATTCGAATTACACAAAATTAAAAGAATTTAAGTAATTCAAATAATCCAATACATGGTAAAAAATGTTAATCTAATTTTGTTACCAGTTTTGGCATTTTTTTTTTGCAATTTGCACAAGTGCATACAACTATTTAGTATTAATAAAAAGTATAACCGAGATAAGATTTATATTATATTACTTTTTTGCAGCATAACAGTTTGATTGCCTTTAATGGTATATAAGCAGATATTGTACGCACCTTCCGTCATTTTTCACTGGATTATTTTGAATAAATTTATGTTTCAATTATTTGGTTTACATTTACTTTAGTATATCGTTTATGAAATAATCAAATTATTAAATTAATTTAACTCTTTGTCGATTTGTAGTACTTAGCTAAAGACAAATTTTGATTAGATTATTGAGTTCTTTTCTTAAGGAACGTTTAATTATGACTGACAAGAAAATTATTAGTATTTTAGCGATAGTGAACTATCAAGCAAAATCAAAGCACTGAAAGAAATAGTTGTTTGACTTTTTAGAAATAGCAGTATATTTTTTCATGGGGATGTAGATATGAATCAAACTTTACAAATTTTAAGTTTAAATAAAAACCTTTCATTAATAAAAATTAATCAACCAAAATATACAGTATTGAATATTATAGTAAAATATGGATAGCCTTGTCTCCCGCTGTATCGGATTATGATCGGGAAAGAGTTAAAAAATACCAATAAGAAAAATGTTCAAGTGAACGTCAATACTTTAAATAACGTTTTTTAAAGCTTTCAAACTTTAACGTTCTGTAAACTCTTTGTTTTTGACTATCAATAAACTTCAAGAGAGCAAATTAAAAACAAAGTAGCTATCAAATTATTTGTAAGAAAACAAAAAATTCCAAAAAGACTATTGAAAGAAAACTACAGTAACAATTGCTTTATTTTTTCTTGATTTAATTTTTGTGGTAAAAATAAGTTTTTGTTTGGTTGCGAAAAGCTTTACAGTCTGCTCTATTGAATGCTTAAATTAAGTTTATGGAACTTGAACAAAATTGCTTTCTAATTATAACGACGTATTATCGATTCAAGGGATTCATTCACTTACCGTTAACTAATAAAGAAAATGGCAGATGACAAAACCCAAGAAGATGTCTTCTACAAAGGTAAAACAAAATATTATTTACATTTCATAGAGCTTAATGCTAATATTCCTATTAAGACTTTCGCTCATTCGGCCGATTGCTTTTTAAGTTCGTTATCTTATTCTTGACTGGAATATTTATCGTCGAGTTGGTCAGACAATCAACAATTCTAAATCTAAAACAGACGACATTAAAAATTTCCAAAAATCATTTCGAAAGATTTTTTCAAAGACCAAAGCAAATATACTCAGGATTTCGAGTAAAGAAACAGTTGTCGGGTTCACGTCAGAATAACTTAGATAATGACAGTTTGGCCCAATATCTGCATAGAGAAGTACGTGTTCTGTGCTGGGCGCTCGTTGAACCGAAGCAGCACAACTTCACCATCCACATGAAACAAACGTGGGGCAAACGCTGCAACCAATTTGAGCTCATTAGCACAGCAACAAATGAAACGAATAAGACCGCGCATACTAATATAGAGGCTAAAAGTAATAATACCTGGTTCAGAACCGTTGCAATATACAAGTATCTCTATGCGAGTTATCAAAACACAAGTGAATGGTTCTACAGAGCGGATGATTTTACATACACAATAATGGAGAATCTGCGTCTAATGTTGTATCCGTATTCGCCACAGACTGCGATCTACTTCGGTTATAGATTCGATGACTGGCCAAAGCGAGGCTATTCAGGCGGATTTGGTTCAATACTCAGCAAGGAGGCACTAAGGCGCTTGGTTGAACTGAATGCAACCAACTCGAAGATATGTGCACCTGAAGTAAAAACCGAAAAGCTGAGAGATATCGATGAGTTTGTTGAACTTGAAAAATGTCTAAAAAACTTGAATGTTAGCGTTGGTAACGCACGTGATAAAAATGGCGGGCGGAAATTTCTGCCAAGTCGCTGGCAAATAAAACTGATGCCAGAAGACAAAAACCTTGAAGAATGGGCAATAGAATATTCGTTCTATAAGTTATATGAAGTAATGTTGCTTTAAGTTTTAAGCTTAAGTTAAAAAAAAAATCATAATGTTCTTTTTTTACAGGGGTTCAATTGCTGTTCAAAGCACTTTGTTACTTTTCATTATGTCAGGCCATCAGCGATGTATACATTTGAGTATCTACTCTACTATCTTAGGCCTTATGGTGTTGTAAATAAATACGATCTTCTACCAGCAAAACTCATGATGAACGAAATATAGTCACAGATGAAACAAATTTTAGCTCACATGAGACATTTTAATTTTATGAAAAATTTTAGAAAAATGTAATTTTGAATAATATTATTTTGTTTAATTACTAGTGGCAAGTTTAGTTTGTGTATAGGGTGTAAAAATGCAGCATCTTTGTAAATGAATAAAGTATACTTTTGCTTATCTTTCTTCACTGTGAAAAGTTGTTGCGCTGACGTAAGAACTTTTTTCGTTGATGTCTGAGCTTTGTGAGCTTTTTCGTTCACGTAATTATTTTTGAAAGCTCATCATGAGCGAGCTTTTAACCCTAGTTATTGAATACACTTTGGCGTGCAGTTGTGAAATATTTGAATTTCACTATATTAAGAAACATAAGATAATTTTATATAAAAAGGCGACAACAGTTTTTAGTTGGTTTAAATGTAAACTGTCTCTCACTTTGATGCGACGTCGCTTCGTTATTGTCTGCCAAACGCCATCGCGGGCGTGTAGTGTTCTCTAAAGTTGGTTACACGTTAAATCTTAAATATATCCAAAATGGTATGTTAAATCTATAAAAAATTTAATTATAAAACCAAAGTGCAATTCACACACAACAATGTGCAATAATTATTTCGATGCAATTGCATAATTAAAGTGTAAAAAAATGCAGATGTAATAGTGAAATGTGAGAGATAAAACAACGCAAGAGAACAAGCAATTTTTTTCTATTGCGTTGAGCGGTGCAAGTGACGTGTGCAGTTTTTTTTACCATCAAAACTTTTATAACTGCTATGACGACTTCGAAAATGGGCGGTGGGTTGGATAAAATGAATCTGAAGTGTGTGTTGCTTACGTGTCTATATATATATATATATGTGTGTGTGTGTTGCACTTTGCACTACTTTGTGAAATTCGATGAAAAAAAGATTAATCAAAAATGACACTGATGACGAGTTTTGAACATAAAACTAACCTCAAAACCTGTCCGCCATGTTTAATTGTTGCTTATTTGGTATTTCTCATCTTCTCTTTTTCTTGAACCTTCTTTTATCGCACGCTGTGTGGTTTTGGCCTGATTTTTCTACCTGCTGCACTTATGTAGGTCAACTTTACTGTCGACGAAATCCGTGGCCTGATGGACAAGAAGCGGAATATCCGTAACATGTCCGTCATTGCTCACGTCGATCACGGCAAGTCTACACTTACGGATTCGCTTGTGTCCAAGGCTGGTATCATTGCTGGTGCCAAGGCCGGTGAGACTCGCTTCACTGATACCCGTAAGGATGAACAGGAACGTTGCATTACCATCAAGTCGACGTAAGTATATACATACATAACTAAAAAAAGAAAAAAATCATGACCTGTAACCTTCTACTGAGTCACATTGACACCCACGCTTACCTAATACAAATTTTGTTCTCTTTGAATTTTTGCAGCGCCATCTCGATGTACTTCGAGGTCGAAGAGAAAGATCTTGTTTTCATCACACACCAAGATCAGCGTGAAAAGGAATGCAAGGGTTTCTTGATCAATTTGATCGATTCCCCCGGTCACGTTGATTTCTCATCTGAAGTCACTGCTGCTCTTCGTGTCACCGATGGCGCTTTGGTCGTTGTCGACTGCGTCTCCGGTGTGTGCGTCCAGACCGAAACTGTCTTGCGTCAAGCTATCGCTGAGCGTATTAAGCCCATCTTGTTCATGAACAAAATGGACCGTGCTCTGCTCGAGTTGCAGTTGGATGCTGAGGAACTTTACCAGACTTTCCAACGTATCGTTGAGAACGTGAACGTCATTATTGCCACCTACAATGACGATGGCGGTCCAATGGGTGAAGTGCGCGTTGACCCCTCAAAGGGTTCCGTCGGCTTCGGTTCAGGTCTGCACGGTTGGGCTTTCACCCTCAAGCAGTTCTCTGAAATGTACTCCGAGAAATTCAAGATCGATGTCGTCAAGCTAATGAACCGGTAAGTCAAACCGTTTTAAATTAAGGTAATATTTTGTCTTGACAAATGCTTTTAGCACAAAACGTGTTGCGCGTAAGTTGTGCCGCTTGCGGCTCGACTTATGACCGTGCAACAAGTGCCTATCGGTAAAATAAAAGTAGAGAAAAATCAGTAACGCATATTTTTAAACGCTGCTCGGCGACCGCTTTCCTAATGTCGCATCCGTGCATGCTAAGGAATGAGCGTCACAAATTTGATAAAATAAAAGGAATTCTTTTTCTTTATAATAAACATCGAACTAATTGAAACTTACTTTCGTCCATTCATTACAGTCTCTGGGGTGAGAACTTCTTCAACGCCAAGACCAAGAAATGGCAAAAGCAAAAGGAAGCCGATAACAAGCGCTCCTTCTGCATGTACATCTTGGACCCCATCTACAAGGTGTTCGATGCCATCATGAACTACAAGAAGGAGGAGATCCCAGTCTTGCTAGAGAAGATCGGTGTTGCACTGAAACATGAAGATAAGGAAAAGGACGGCAAAGCCCTGCTGAAGACTGTCATGCGTACATGGTTGCCTGCTGGTGAAGCTCTGCTTCAGATGATTGCCATTCATCTGCCATCACCTGTGGTTGCCCAGAAATACCGTATGGAGATGTTGTACGAAGGTCCCCATGATGATGAGGCCGCCGTTGCTGTTAAGAACTGCGACCCTGATGGTCCATTGATGATGTACATTTCCAAAATGGTACCGACTTCCGATAAGGGTCGTTTCTACGCTTTCGGTCGTGTGTTCTCTGGCAAGGTTGCCACCGGCCAGAAGTGCCGTATTATGGGCCCCAACTATACACCTGGCAAGAAGGAAGATTTGTACGAGAAGGCCATCCAGCGTACCATTCTTATGATGGGCCGTTACGTTGAAGCCATCGAAGATGTGCCCTCTGGCAACATTTGCGGTCTGGTCGGTGTCGATCAGTTCTTGGTTAAGACCGGTACCATTACCACCTTCAAGGATGCTCACAACATGAAGGTTAGTTCTGAAAAAAGAAAGCCATTAAATGGACAAAAATTAATTTTTATTTATTTTGGTTTCTTAAATAGGTCATGAAGTTCTCCGTGTCGCCCGTCGTGCGTGTGGCCGTTGAGCCCAAGAACCCTGCTGATTTGCCCAAGTTGGTCGAAGGTCTTAAGCGTTTGGCCAAGTCCGATCCTATGGTGCAATGTATCATCGAGGAGTCTGGCGAGCACATCATTGCCGGTGCCGGTGAATTGCATCTGGAAATTTGCTTGAAGGATTTGGAAGAAGATCACGCTTGCATCCCACTCAAGAAATCAGATCCTGTTGTGTCTTACCGTGAAACCGTCTTCGAAGAATCAAACCAGACTTGCTTGTCCAAATCTCCCAACAAGCACAACCGTCTGCTGATGAAAGCTTTGCCCATGCCTGATGGTCTGGCCGAAGATATTGATAACGGCGATGTTAGCTCCAAGGATGATTTCAAGGTGCGCGCTCGCTACCTGGCTGAGAAATACGACTACGATGTAACTGAAGCCCGTAAGATCTGGTGCTTCGGTCCCGACGGTACTGGTCCCAATTTCATTCTGGATTGCACCAAGTCTGTGCAATACTTGAACGAAATCAAGGATTCCGTCGTTGCTGGCTTCCAATGGGCCACCAAGGAAGGTATTTTGGCCGATGAGAACATGCGTGGTGTACGTTTCAACATCTATGATGTCACCTTGCACGCTGATGCCATCCATCGTGGTGGTGGCCAAATCATTCCAACCACACGTCGTTGTTTGTACGCCGCAACAATTACCGCATCGCCCCGTCTTATGGAGCCCGTGTACTTGTGCGAAATCCAATGTCCCGAAGTTGCCGTTGGTGGCATCTATGGTGTGTTGAACAGACGTCGTGGCCATGTCTTCGAGGAAGCCCAAGTTGTCGGCACTCCCATGTTCGTCGTCAAGGCCTACTTGCCTGTCAATGAGTCGTTCGGCTTCACCGCTGATCTGCGCTCGAACACCGGTGGCCAAGCCTTCCCACAATGTGTGTTCGATCATTGGCAAGTGCTGCCCGGTGATCCAAGCGAGCCCGCTAGCAAACCCTACCAGATTGTCCAGGATACCCGTAAACGTAAGGGTCTCAAGGAAGGTCTCCCCGATCTTTCCCAATATTTGGACAAATTGTAAGCTGCAACAGTAGTTGCATGTTCTTACATATTTAGTTTGTTAGATATTTTTAATTGAAATACTAATTGATGGAAATAGAGAGGAAGAGGGGGGTGTTATGACATGCCACTTGGTAGTACTGTGCTTATTTATTTATTTGGTTTTAGTAACAATTGACTGTTGTGTTAGAAACTTTAATTGATTATAATCAATATGATTTATATTTTAATAAATATGTATATATTTTTTTATGGAGTAAATACAGTTCAAAAATAGCAACATTATGAAATTAAATCTCTAGAAATTAGAATTAAGAGTATCTGAATTATTGGATTCAGTTACGATTCTGCGGATCCATGGAGACTTTACATCGCCCACTTTTAATTTCCTCGGCAAAATGTCTGGTCCATATTGAATGCCAAACGGACGACTCAAATATAGTATAAATTCATATGCGTACATCATATGTGGCGTAACATAATGAAAACTGACAGCATAGTTCGAACAGCATGCGATGCCCTGCAAATATGTGTGAAGATCTATGCACTTTTCAGTCAATCAGTTTCGCTTACCTGTGACAATTTGTAAAAGCTATTCTTATAAAGCCAATGGTCCGGTTCAGTGTCACCATACACAACAAGATCAGCTGGTGGCAATGGAAAAAACGTAAAACGTCCGTACATGTCACGAGTATCGCCAAGAAAGACATTTACATTTTGCAGGCAACGTCCGAGCTCCTTGTCTTCGATGCCACGTTCTTTTGGCGAGCAGATTGTTCGGTTCGGGAGAGCAACTTCAATGAATCGAGTTAAAGCCTCACGACTGAGAACGTATCCAGCACCGCCAGACATGTGACCATTCTTAATTGCTTTACCTTTAAATTTGAAACCAAAGTGGATGGGCGTGTCTGCTGCATATGGATAAAGCATGTAACGTAAATTCTCCATGATCGCGTAGGTGTCACCATCAGCCTTAAAAAACCAGTCGGCATCGTTGATGTGATGTGTGTAAATATATAAAAGAGCCATTTTGGTTTTATCCCAAAGATAGTAATAACCATTGTGCGCCATTAGCTTTATGGCACCCAATTCTTGATTCGTCTCCGTACTAAAAAAAATCAATTTATGACAGCGTTTGCCCCAAGTGTTTTTAATGGTACGTGCGATTTGGAAATGTTTCTCTGCTGTGATTGGTATCCAGCAAAGTACACGCACTTCCTTGTACAGAAACTCTGCGAGGCTGCGATTGTCATTTAGAGGTTCTTGTAGCTTGGCGTCATAATGAAAATAATCGGTAGGCAATTCTGTGTTTGACTTTACGGTAGACAGCGCAACCTTTGCACGCCACTTGTCTAAACGTACTTGCCAGTTGCGCCGGTCGAAATTTTTTGTAAGCAAGAAATATTCCACAAAGTAAATGCTAAGCGCGACAGCCAAAAATAACCCAACGCATGAACGTCGAATCATTTGTGAACCAGCGTCAGTGGTCACAGAAATAAAAATCTGCAAGTTGCTTGGAACTTTACTTAAGCCCAAATTGGTAGCTTCCGACATTGGATAGAGTTTGAAATGCTAATAATTTTTGAATTGTTTCTCTTTGTAAGAAAAACCTTACTACTTTGTTTGAAACAAAAATATCTGATTTCTGATTCAATTAAACAATAATTGTCTGCTTACTTGGGTATGTAATTTTGTTTTTATGTTTTATGTTTTTTCCATATAAAGACAAAACGTTTCTTTCAATTATATTTTATTGGTTATTCCGTATTGCTGTTTTTGTTTTGCATAATTTCATGTTTTAAATGACATTCCATTTGTTTTGTGCGTTAAACTCTCTTAATTGTAAAGTTCTGAACATATATGTTTATCATAAAAAACAAAAATATAATTTAGATGAGAATGTGAGGCTCGTGGTCAATTTTGTCCAATAACTTGCAATAATTGTTGTTGATAAAAATTGACAACTTTTTGGTTATTAACACTTGTAACCAAAATTTACCTCGAGCCTGCTATTCTCATCTGAATAAGTTATATAGGTGACTAAACAAAACGCTTTTTAAAAATATATGGTTTCGTTTTTGAAACACATATTTTTGTAAGCTTAAGCGTCGAGACTTATGTGCCCCATAATATCTGCAATCCATAATTCAGTGCAATATGCAAAATTTTGCGCATTCTACCGCAAGGTGGCACTAGCCAAAAGTACATGACCATTTTTATTTTATGTTTTCTTTTAAGTCAGGGTACAAAAATTGAACGCTAGAGTGCGAATAATAACTACTATGGAAAAAATTACAAAAGTAGCCTAAATGTAATTTCATTATAAAAGCCAAAATTAAAAATAGCATAATAAAATGCATTACAACTTATTATTAAAGAAAACAATTTTAGAAATAGATAGCTTATAAAAAAGAGTATTCTTCAATAAGGGATGAAGTAACCAGTTTAATTTGATCATCCAAGTCAGCTATTCTTCCAAGATAATACCGAAATTTTTAGTTTTTGTATAAATTATCTTCAATTCTTAAACTATCAATAATTTTTTTGTATAAAAATGAAGACTAAAAATGTATTTATTTTTTTTATCGTACTTTGAAAAACGCCTAAAATTATCGAAGACCGCAAAATATATATTTGGCTTTGTTAAACAGTGTTTATTTGGCTCACCTACAAGTTTGGTGCCAAGATCGCTGCAAACATATGACTCCAACTTATTGCAACAAAGTTTTATTAATAACTAAAATACATACATAAATATATACAAACAAAAATTAAGAAGCTTATTTATCAAAATATTTGTTATCAGATTTCAGTCTTGAAACTAAGAAATGTTTGTCTAAAACGCAAATTTCCTTACTCTTTTGAAAGAAGCTGACGAAGACAACATATTATTTAAAAGGCGCTATGATGTTGAAAAAATACACAAAAAGACGAACAAACAAAAGCAAATAAAGAAAAACGCTTTCATCTTTCATACGAAAGACTTTTTGCTTGGCTTGTTAGTTGATTTTTTCCTTGCTGCCAGCATCTTGTCCAGCAAGTTTAGCACGCCGCGCCGTCGTTCTTTGGTTGGCTAATGATATTAAGCAGAGCTTACAAAGTATCAACAAAAGGTCAGTCAACGGCGATGCGAACGAACGAGCGAACGGGCGAACGAACCAACTCATAGACTAAACGATGGCCAAATGGACGGACGAACGGCGAGTTAGCAAATTCCTGTGCGTGTTTTATTTTTGCATTCAAGTTTATTTTAAAGTTGAAGTTTTTTGTCACTCAGATTTTTTTTCCCTGTACTTCTTCGACGTGCATTTTTTCAGTTTTTGTTGTTGTTTTTTTTTCAGCAAATTTTATTTACCTTAACTCAACTGGGCTTGCCTTGTCTTTTGTTTGGCAAAGAAGTTGGCATATTGTAGACAGGTGCCGCGGTATTTCTGGCGGGCGGGGCGAGTCGACTGCACTTTGCAAAGAATACCTGCGCTCAGTGTCAAAAGTTGAAAGTTTCTGTTACTTTTGTTGTTGTACTTGTTGTAGTTGTTGTAGTAGTTGTAGCTGTTGTTGTTGTTAAGGAAATTAAGTGAGTGTTAGGAATTTAGCGTGTCTTAAAATGTTGTTTCAAGTGTCTCGAACGAAAGAAAACGAGCGAATAAGCATCAAAAGTGAATTTAAAGCGTTTAGGCGCACAATTTGCGCACAAAGCTTAAGCAAGTTAAGCGCTGACAGCTCAAAGAGTTCAACTTTTGACTTCGCTTGTTATTCCCGTACAGAACAAAACAATAAAGTTTCAATTAGTGAACTTCAACTTATTTTCTTTCGTTTGTTTTGATTTTACAGTAAGATAACATCAAGGTATTTGACCACGTTGAACACTTCTCAGTACATCATACTGATGCGCGAAGTCTGTTGAAGATCTTTGAGCGTCTTGACTGAGGAACTTGTTTCGCACATATAAGCAAACCAATGCTAATGAATAAATGTACATTACATAGTATGATAGTTCCGATTAAGGCTTTGCTCTTTAATAAGTATTAAGAGCAACATCCTAATCAAATTTATACATTTTGTTGAGCTATAGATTTTTTTATATTGATATAAGCTTCTGCCTAGGTTAGATAATGCACCATATTGCACTTAACCAAATAAGCCCCACTAAAATCTAAAAATACTAACTCATTTAGAGTGGCGACAATTCGTTACAGTGTATGGCAAATTGCTCCACTGGCGTGTTCTATAGACGGCTTTGAATTCGTGTACGGAAGGACATGTCCATAGATTACGTTAGAAAAAATTTGTGAAGCGGCGTCCAGCAGTATCTCGTTCAATCTGAAAAATTAATTGATCATATGAAAATCGAATGTCCATTTTATAGTTCATTAATACAGAAATCAAATTCGCAAAGGGGTTCCAACCTGCCGTTTGATTGTCAATGAACTTGTGTTTTGTCGTTACAATAACTTTAAATGTCCCTGACGGACAAATACTAATTTAGTATAAAATAGGAAAAAACAGACGTTCAATCAATGCTTAATTAGTTTATTGTTTGCTTAAATCAACTAACCGCAAGATCATTTAGAACATGTTGAGCATTCAACTGAGTTGAAGGCTGTAAATAATATTTTAACTTATTGACAACTAAACGATTTTTTGATAACGAAATTTTCTTAGACAAATCAAAAATGTTGATCAAAGTAAATAAAAAATAAATGAAATTAAATTATTGATTGAAAAGCATAAAAATCACAAAAAATAATTTAAAATTACATAAGTGGAAAACGTGTTAAGTGCATTAAAATTAAATTTAATTCAACACACGCAGGGCACTCACTCACTCACACATACACGTACACGTACACACGCATATGCACAGACAAGCAGAGGAGCATAAAAACCGGCATATTACATTGAATAACGCAATGTCGCTTTAAATGACACGTACACATACACACAGGCACGCAAACAGTCAAATATACATATATGCATACACACATACGTATGTATGTATGTATATATATATATATAAATATGCATATATGAAATATAGAAAACATAAAATACAAACACAGAAAATGATGGCGAAAAAAAGGAAAAGAGTGAAAAAATGCGTGTGTATGTGTGTGTGTGTGTGTGCGTGTGTATGGGCACAATGTATGCTGACCAAAAGGATTAATGCCACGATTTACATGCGAAATCAGCGCAGCGCGTCGGCCAAACAGCAAATGGGACAACATCACACAGAACAGAAGAGGACAGCAGTGGACAGCAGAGAACAGCACAGGACAGCGTAGCACAGCAAAGGACACGAGACAAGGACATGCTCGAACATGCAAAAATGTTGACTGGACAACTTCGACTTGAAGCCTTAAACTATGCGAACGCATGTGGTAACTTATATATTTTCTTTTGTTTTCATTAAGAAGGAAATACCAAAAAAAAAACAAATTGAGAAAAAATGAAAACAAAAAAAAAAAGTAAGTAAAAATGATAAAAAATTAATGCTGAGATTATTAAAGCATCAATATATATTTTTTCTACTTACTGTTGATTTTCAGTTGCTTTATGTGATGTCTGAGCTGTTTGCGTGTCCGTTTTCGTGCGTGTGTGTGTGTGTGTGTGTGTGTGCGTGTGCTTCGCCAATATTTGCGAAACTACTAAATCCGTCTCGTAATTGTCCAACTAACGCACATTAATGTCAACGCAATAACGTGCTCAGTCACAGGCGCACTCACGCACACTTGCACTAACACATACAGATACAAACAGACATAGAGTTTCATTCATATAAGATGCTTTAGAGCATCCGCTCTATCGCCCAAGGCCTTACTAAGTGACTGACGACTGACGACAGGCGACAGCGAGCCAACTACTTCCTACTTAGCAGCAGAGCTGAACGGATCTGAAAAGAACAGAGTAGAGCAGAGCAGAGCAGAGCAGAGAAGAGCAGCTACAAAAGCCTCTGTTCTTGTTGCTGTTGTTGCTGTTGCTGTTGTTGCTGCCAGGACACATAGCTCAAGCGAGCCTTTGTCTCACGGCCATTGTGTGGCAGCACTTGTGGCAGCTGTGCGCTGTCATAGTGTCTCATATGAGTGGAACTCATGCTTGTTTTATTGTTGTTGGGTTTTTTGTGTTGTTTTTGTTTTTGTTGTTAATGTTGTTGTTGTTGTTGTCTAACTCTAAGGCGTCTTTATTGTTGTTATTGCTATTGTTGTCTTGCCTACTTGCCATAACGTTGCCAAGCCAACACCATCATCATCGTTAGCATCAACATCATCATTATCATTGCCATCATCATCATCATCATGAACAGTCTCATCATCAGCACTTTCCCGACTATCATGATATCTTTTATGCCTTTTCTTGTTGTTATTTTGTTTTTTTTTATTATTTTTACTCAGCTACTATCATCTTTTATCTTCGCTCTCGCTCGCAGCTCAGTTGAGCTCATTGTGAACAACAATGCATGCCAACGCGTCGTGCAATAGCTCGGAAAAGTGCCGCACTTTTATTCGTAAATCAGTAAAAGAAAAACTAATGTTGTCTCGCTCACAACTGCGAAGCAAACACTTGTGCATTTGTACGCAAAACTTTGTTGTTGCCTTCGGTAACTTTGTTGGTAAAGTTATGCCTGAAAGTGAACTGTTTAACTTAAGCCAAAAAATTTGTATTCAATCAAAAACTTGTATTATTATTGAAATTATTTCGGCTTCAAATTGAAATCATCAAATAAATGCTTCGATAAAAGAATCAAAACTTTCCGCATTCATTTATCTTAAACTCTTTATTTGATTAAATTGACGAAAACAATTTGATAAGAAAATCGTTTTCTTAGTTGTTCATATTTTGCTTATTTTTTATTAACTCCGACGAAAAGTGAAGTATATTTTCATATCGAAATTTCAACTCCAAACTTGTTAAGATTGTTAGCGAGATTCTTCCATAAATTCTTTGATCAGCTCAACGATACAAAGAAACCTGGAAAACAAACGATAAATCAACTGAACTTTAATTATATTTTTTCCGCTTTCCATTGCTCGTGTTGCCAACTTATGAAATTTTGTTATTTTAAATAAACAATTAATAATTAAAAATAAAAAAAAAAACAAAAAAAAAAATCTCAATCCGCTCTATTTAACTATTATTTAAAATGAAAAAAAAACAAACTAGTCCGGATCGGTTCTGGTTCGGTCTTCGGCAGTGGAAAATAAAAAAAATCATTAAAAAATTA
This sequence comes from Phortica magna, assembly GCA_037044515.1. Lineage (NCBI taxonomy): Eukaryota > Metazoa > Arthropoda > Insecta > Diptera > Drosophilidae > Phortica > Phortica magna. Next base: position 105,408 of record JBAMBP010000975.1, on the reverse strand, counting down.
AATAGTAAAATATTTTAAACAATAGCAAAAACTAAGTAAGTGCAACGAATTGCTTAAAGGTTTCCATCAATCGATGTTCCTTCGGCTAAAACCATAATTTCAACACATAAACTTTGTTTAACTTACAACACTTTTTTTTGTTTTAGTTTTTTGATTTGTTTTTGTTTTTGTTTTGCTGTTTGGGTCACAATGCACACACACACACACACACGCACACACATCGTTACTGCAACTTCTTACTTTAAGTCCACTGGCACAGACAAGCGCGCGTGTGTGCTTCGCACTTGCTTTTTGTCGACAGTTTGCGCCTCACTTACTACATTGTGCATGTCCTTGTTGCTTTTTAGTTTCCGTTTTGCGCACTTTAAGCTTTAGTTTAGTTTAAGTTGGCGTATTTTACTTGCACGTTGTCATGTTTGTTTCGCTTTTAAATGTATCGTTGTATGTTTGCATGTATGTGACTGTTGTGTCTGTTGCTCATATCCTTACGTTAGACGCTATGCCTGCGTCTATGTATCCTTGTCATCGATGTCAGTTGCCGACCGCTGCCTGTTGTTCTATTGCCTGCTGTTGTTTGCTCCTCTTGCTCCTCTTGCTGCTCGTTCGCTGTTGTCACTTGTGTCCTGTTGTGGCATTTTTCTAGTTTGCGCCTTTTGCTGCTTTCCTTCTCACTTCGTGCGCCCATGCCACTCACCAGCGCCCATACGCTTTAGACCATTACAGCGCAATGGCTTTACCACCAACTATTTGTCTGACTGCCTGCGGCATTCTTGTCACTGTCTGCTGAGACGACAACACCGCGCATAACCCTCTTACTTCTTTCACTCGATCTAGCCATCTATCTATCTATCTAACTCACTCACACATTCGCTTGTCTCTTCCTTTTGGTATCTTTCATTTTCTTTTTCCTTTTCTATTTACAAAGCATTGGTGGTGTCACAAAATTGTCCTAGTTTCAACTGGTTTTGCTTTTGCTTTTGCTGCTGTTGCTATTTCTTCTACGTCTACTTCGGTCGTCTTCCTCAATATGCTCATCGTGCGCGTTGACGTCTTCGCCTGCTGCCATTTCTAGTGTGCGCCTGAAAAGCTGCAATGTCATAAACTGAAATTGTGCATATTTTTTGAGTACGTGTTTATTTGGAAATAAGTAAATTTTAATGTAGCAGCAGCAAAAAGCAAACAAAAAAGCTACAAAAAGTATTAAAAAGATGCTTGGCAAATTGAAAAAGAAAGTTTTTTGGAAAATGTCAAGCATACTTTTGGGGTTTTAGCTCGAAATTTTCCAGGCCATTTGCGTTAGTTTTTAGAGTTGTTGTTCACTTGCTCGTTCGCTCGTTCGCTTGTTCGCTTGTTTGTCGCTTTGGCGAAAATCTATTTTTGCATGTTTTACAAGCTTTAAAATTTTGCGATTGCAGCTAAAGCTCATGAGGATAAATCGTTTGGCTGGGATTTGCATGGCATACTTTATGGCGCTAAACGAACTGGAACATGATTTTGGTTTTTGCATAAGGCGTGCGAAGGCGTTTCATGCTATTGCACAACGTGCCCTACCGTATCTTCAGTAATATGCAAAGTCTCTCATAAACTTACATATGGACATGCGTAAAAGTTTACTTTAATTAATGATATCAACATGAAGCGGCGCTTAATTACGGTCAAGTTATCAGTTTGTTTGCTTTACTTGTGTGTCTCATAAATTGACTATAACTCGTAGCATACTTTCGTGCAATGCATACTAAGAAGCAGAAACTATACTGTTAGGTAAACAATTAACATAACCACGCCCCAAACGGTTTGCTTTTTAATATTCATATGATTTTGCATACAAATTAAAGTATTACTATCGAAGTTAATGGCGAGACACACACTAAGCATTTAATTCTTAGCAAAGTGCGCAATAGTTTCAACATAATTTAAAACATACTTTTATGCGCGTGTCTGTACTGTATTCAGCATAACGAAGTAAAGTACTAATATTGTGTTAATTGTGAAGCTATTTTTTTTGAAACGTTGTCAAGAGAATAATTGGATAATTACAAATAACCCTAATTCATACCGGTTGGTAAACTAAGTAGACCTTAAAACTCATATGTGAGCTCAGTAAAAATTAATAGATTGCCAAACTTTATAGCTATTCATAAAAAAAATTTAATCATTATTATGAAAATTTATTTAATTACTAAGCGAAGTCAAAATCACATCTGTTAATTTAAGTTTTTATTAAAATTGTATTGCCTTGACTGGTTAGTATTTGCCATAATTGTCAAACAATGTCTGATAAATACCTAAAAGAGTGCAATGAGTATAAATAGTATTGACGTAAATAAAATAAACTTTTTCAAGTGTCAGTAATAACTGTAGGCAGTGCAATTCTTACGAGTGTAACGGAGGAGACTTTCCTGAACCAACCGTTCCTGCTCCCCCAGGCGGGAAAATTTCACATGGTCATACTATGAAGTGTTATACTTGCAAAGCATCCTCATATAGTAACTGTTATCATAACATTTCAAAAAAACATTTACTAGATTGCAATCGTGGTTATTGTTTTTTGCATGTTTTTAAGGGAAATTTTAAACAAAAAAATCAAACCTAATATAATTTATTTCGTTTCATTTTTAGAGGGCAATAAGTAAATTGTCAAACGCGGATGTTCAAACTCGGACTATTGCAATTCCCATGTAAGTGACAATTTTGAGTGTACCACATGCAATTCCAACGCATGCAACAGCGACAAGGATCCCACAAGTGAAACTGAAATTAAAGCCGTCGCCAATATAACTTTGCCTTTCGTTGAGACGATTGTGTTTTTTATTTCAGCGCTTATGATGACATAAATTCAGTTTTATACGCTAGAATCTTCTGCATGGCCATTTTCAAACTGCCCATAATGTTTCTGAACAAATATAATTCAAATTGTAAATATATTATATTTTTTATGAAGTGGCATTGAAATGTTCCGGCACAGTCGTAGTTTTAGTTATACTATTTTTTTAACTACAGACGCAAGACGTTGTGGTAGCGCACTATCTTCAAACGGACTCTTGACACCAGATCGGCTTGTTCTGCGACTACAGTTAAAAAGTTAACAGCCGCTTTACTACATGAGCAATCAATGAAGAATAGACACATTAGGTGGTAGAAAAGGGGTCCTCAGTTTTTCGGTAAATTTTTGCTTAAAAATTCAGGTAGAAATATCAGAACCCAAAAAAGAATGCCATTAAAATTGGCCAAGCTTCTCCTTGCTTTTTCCAATGCTTAAAACAAAACAGAACTGCGCCCAAATAGGAATATCAAGAACTGCAACAAGTTCAGCACCATTGCCGATTACAACAAAAAGGCCTAAAATTCGACCACGATATATTTAAGAGACCATTTTCTACACTATGTAAGTATTGTTCGGGCAGCTAATTTCCTGCTTAGCTTGTAATTCGTTTTGAGATTTAGCTTGACTCTCAGCCGTGTCAACTTAAAAATTATTAGTTTTTTAAGCTAAAAACAATTTCGGTAAACAATTACCATAGCCACGCCCCAAACTGTTTGCTCTTTAATATTTATATAAACATAATTTTGCAAGCAAATTGAATTATGACTATCGAAGTTTGTTGCCAGACACACACAATCAAGATTATTCTTAGCAAAATGCACAACATTTGCTATACTCGTATAATTTAAAGCATACTTTTGAGCGCTGTACTGTGTTCAGCATAGCTAAGCAAACAATTAACACAAATTATTAGCTTCATTTAGTTTGCCTTCTTAAGTCGCACACACACAAGAAATACGCATACACACAGACACACACACACACACACACACACACATGTGCAGCACGTTCAAACAACATTAAAGCAACATTTTATTCTTTCTATACTTTATGCCACTCAGCGTTAACCTTGCAACCCGATGAAACAAATCTGAAACCCAACCGACTCAGCTTAGCTTAGTCAAGCTGTCAATGTATACCATGATTTATTTAAGTTTAATGAACAACCAAAGAGCAGCAGCAACAACAACAACAACAACAACAGCAAACAACCCGCAACAGCTCTTGTTTTAACCTTCATCTTTGCCGCCATACCGCACGCTTTGTTGACATTCAGCAACACGCCTTTAAAAAAGAAAAAGAGGCTACGCTACATTTACCCAACGTTGAGTGCACGCGTATTTCAACGCAAACTGGCTGGCTGGCTAAAAGTCACATGCCAGTCATTCGCTCACAGATTTGCAGGAGCAAAGCAGCAAAGGCGCAAAACAGTAAAGCAGTGAAGTGAGGCAAAGAGCTGACTTTGTGCGAAGCGTGTTGGCTTAGCCAATACTAATGGCTAAACTAAATGCAGTCGGCCAGCTGTGACTGCTGCTGCTGCTGCTGCTGCTGCTGCTTTCGGTGCTGCTAATCCTGCTCCTTTAGTGCAGGTACAGGTGCTGAACTTAACCTCAAACCTAATAAATAGCTTAATTAGTCTTTAGTTGCTTCATGATGCACTCGCCAGCGCCAGCGTCAGTGCCAGCAGCTGCTCAACTCAATTCATTGCTGTTCGACTTTAACTTGACTGCCACCGTGATCATCATCATCGATGTCGTTTCGCCTCAGCCAGGCAGCAGCTTAGCTTGTGCCAAACATATGACGCTGCTTATTAGTATAAATGAGCGCTTGTAGCTGTTTATTTTCGTTTTATTATTGTGTGTGTTAACATCTTGTTGGCGGTTATAAAAACAATGTATATAAAAGATACTTTCAGCTTGGGTAGCAGCATAAGCGTGGGCGTGCGCTTGTGCATGGACGATTGTTCGTTGAAGTTTTCACAAGATTGTACGCTGCGTGGCGTGGCGTGCCATGTATGACAACAAACTGGCAACTTTGACAGGCGGCAGTAGTTTAATTGCGTGATTTATTGACATGAAATATGTTGTGCATTATCATTTCCAAAGGTGAAACACTAACAAGAATATATATATGTGTGTATGTGTGTGTATAGTGTATGTGCATAGAAGATGTTACATCACAAGGCATACATGTGCAGACCATGATAAGTGACAGCCAGGCAGACATTAAATCTGACAACGAAAGTGTGTTGAGCATACTAAACAGTTCGAGCTTGTTGAGCCAGGAAGTTGTAATGTCTTTTATGGTTGTTCATATACCAACAATGGCTAAGAATTCAATACCCTAAGACGAGTAGAGAGACGCTTCAATTGCGCTAAATAATGCAACCAAACATTCATAAGCTGTAAAATACAACGAGCTGAACCCTAAAAGTATGCAATTAAGTGCCTTACTGTAACATGGCTGAAAAATTTGGCCAATTTCAAACGCTAATTTCAAGATACAATCGAATGTATACATCTAAGGCACACTTAACGCTTAGCTAACAAACGCCAACAAGACAAGTACATGCCTTGCTTCCTTAACGTAACCTACAATTTGCACATGAACCAAGTAAAACAAGCACGAACGCCTCCAAGCTGACTAGGAACTTCAAGCAACTTATAGCTGTCTCTTTTTCTACATCCTTACCATTATTCCTTTGGCGTCCTTTTCAACACAACACAACTTTAAACGTTTAAAAAAATAAAAAACAAAAACAAAAAGCAGAAGAATATTGCATACTTTTTTGCAGCGCCCACAAGTATAATAAATCATTTCGAATCACCACAAATGTGTGCTTATTAAATGCAAAGTATGCACACCGGATGTTCACACATAGAATGCACTAAAATATGCTCGACTTTGAAATACGCGAAATCGGTTTAACCCTAACCCCCCAAACGTTTGCACTCATTGTTTATAGCGAAAAATATGGCACTCACATGGCACCCGTTTGCTCTATTAAAGTTTATTTTTTCAATGTTATATTTTTACTACTTAATTGTTTGTTGCTCGACCAGCCGCACCGCTTGGTCGAACGTCTGTCCGATGTGTATCCACACACACACACACACACACACAAGCATACAGAGCAACATACACGGAGGCATGTGGCTAGCATTTAACGAGCTCATGGACACACACAGAGAGTCATAGATACAAAGCAAGTAGCAGCCGCAACAGTAATAGCAGAGGCAGCAACGTCAGCAGCAGTAGGACCATTGATAACTGTATTTTAGTGCGGGCAGCAAATAAATTTAAACTGAATACATTCATTCGAGCGTCATTTTGGTGTAGGTTCAACATTTTGTACGCTTTTGGCGCGTGTACAATCATAAAATAATACTAAACAATGTTGCATACTTTAGTGCGCGCACGGGAAACGAAACAAACTGAACGGAATTGAGGTGAATGGGACAAAAAGGGCAGAATGAAATAAAACAAAAACAAAATATAAAACAGAGGAGCAGGAGGAGGTCTAAAGAAAAATAACGGTGCGGAAACGAAGGCATGAAAGGAAAAGAAAAATAGGCGCATGACCACAAAATTGCACAGTGGAGGCCTACAACAACAACATCAACAACAACGGCAACAACAGCAACAACAACAACAACAATGGCAGCAAAAATGGCGGCAGTGGCAGTGGCAACAATAATAATGGCCACACCATGAGGCACTCTCATGATAATTATGTATGAAGCAATTATTTCACATGTCCACAATATTGTTGTTCTTCTTCTTTTTTGCCATTGTTGCTGTTGCTGTTGCTGTTGCTCTTGGTGTAGTTGTTGTTGTTGTTGTTGTTGTTGTTAGCAACAAAAATATCAGTAATACACATACACATGCAGTGACAGAGTGGCAGCAAGCGGCAATAACTGTTTATATTTTCATGTATACATGCATTTGTCGACGTCGCTTTACGTTTATTTGTGAGTATTTGTATGTATGTAAGTGCGTGTGTGTGTGTGAGTGTGAGTGTATTTAAATTGAAACTGGAAGGCAACAATTTCGTTGCTCGTTTCGTTTCGTTTCGTTCATTTCATTTTGTTATTTTTGTATTATTTTTTTTTTTTCTCAACCGTTCAGGTCTCATTCAACGCCAACAAAAACGGGTTAAATGCCTGACTGACGTCTATAATTATAAAGTGGACAACAAGAACAACACCAACACCAACAGTACCAGCGCCATCAACATCACCAACAACAATAAGCAAAGTAACAACAAAAGCAATAAAAATTTGCGTTTAAAATTCTTGCTTCCTGCTTTCTGTATGTTTTGTGTATTTTTCACTGCTCACTCTTCTTTTTTTTCTGCTTATTACAACTCGTCGCTTTTGTTTTTGTTTGTTGTTGGTTGTTTGTTGTATTTTTATTTTTGTTTTTACAAATTTGTTTTAAACACGTGTGCAAGACGCGTCTGCTGAAGAAAAAAGGCGGCATGAAAAAATGTTCTATAATTAAGTTGCCGCCTTAAAGTAGGCAATAAAAAAGTCTGCGTCACAAACAGCAAGCGTCGCACACATTAGACATGCTTCAAGGTGGTCTGGTCTGGTCTCGACTCGTCTTGCTTGAAAGGATGTTTTAATTAAATGAGTTCGTGTCGAAGCAAGTGTAACGTAAGAGAAAGAAACGTTTCAGCTAAGCATTTATGGCATGAGTCGACTTTAAAAATGTTTGCTTAACATTATTTTTAAGCTATAAAAAACAATAATTTTTAAGCTTCAAAAATTATTTTATGTGCAATACACAAAGAGATGTTCTCAAAAATTATTTGAGTCGAAGATGAAAACTTTTTTGCACGAAATTATTTTAATATCAAACAAAGAATGTTGTTTTAAACAATCAACTCATAATTTTTATTTCAGACTTAAGAAAATCACATTAAATTATGGCACCTCAACACAAAGCATATGTAGTAGTTGTTAAATGGAATTTTAAATGAAGAAAGAACTTTTTAAATTATATATTACAAAAAAAGAAAACCAATAGAAAATTTATTTAATTTAGCAATTCTTTTAAAAGATTGTATAGATTACTTTTAATAGTTTTGTTCATAAAAAATATAATGGGTTTTATATTCCTTTCTTTTAAAAGCTTGAATAAATTACTTTTAATAGTTTTGTTAATAGAAAAATGAATGGGTGTTATATTCCATTCAAAGTTGCCACTTTGCCAATTCCATTCTCCATACAAAGAACAGCTGTGTATTATGAACATATAGGAAGCCCTCCTAAATACAACACGCTATTAAAATTCTATTTACGTTACGGAATATTTCTATTAACAGTGACTAATAGAGTAGCTAGGAAAAAAGATTAATTATCTTATGTTACAAAGACGGCTACTGTAAGCGATAGACGATGTTGAAAATATGTATTGACACAAAAGTAGCTATAAAGTACAACAGACTTGGAACCACAATACCTCAGACGGAACAAAATTACTCACACTAAGCTCAAAAGACACAACATACGCCCTTCGCTCTGAATTGTCTTCATTCCAGAAATTTCACTGTGTTAAATATCAATCTATGGTAACGAAACCAAGAACTGCGAACTTTGTAACAAACAAAACCGTAATGAAGAGGTGAAATTAATTTGAAATATTTATTTTCACTTGAATTAACAAACGAAAATATGGGAAGAATATTTATAGAATAAGAGATCAAATATAATATTTCATTATTACATATTTGATATTGCTCCCGAAATAATGAAGAACACAAAGTTCTTGCTTCAATTAAAACATAAGCGCAATTTGCTTGCTTACGCTCTAACAAAGCGACGAGTATACGACGTGTGGCACACAAATTCTTTAAGTTTAAATTCACTTTGCTTTTGCACCTTGCTTTCTTAACAAATATTTCAGTTGCTTTTATTTGAACATTTTTGTTTTGGGTTTTTTTTTTTTTTTTACTTTTTTGGTTGTAAGCATTTTATTTTTACGTTATGGTTGGCAACAATTTCTACTCGTGCAACAAAACGAGATGAGGCAAAGCAGCAGAAGGACAAAGGCAGACGAGGAATGGAGGAGCGCGTTTCTTTGCCTTGCCACATGCCACATGCCGCATGCCGCGCGCTTGCTTTGAATATTTCGCATAGATATGCAAATGTAATTAGTTGCATAGCAAATACGCCGCCAAGCGTGGTCAATCGCAACGTTTGGTCGTACAAGCGAGCCGCGTCGAGTCGAGTCGTCGAGCAGCGGCAATGGCAGCGGCAGGCGCTGAGGCAGCAGCTGCACGCCTTACATGCGGCAACGACTTCAGTTCCGGCAACAAGGACAGCATGAGTACGACGACGACTACAGCGGCCATTACCCGTCATGTAACATAGCAGATACTTTTAATTTTATTTTAGATACATTTTTTTATATTCCTTGTCTCCTCTCTTTTTTTGTTTCCTGTGCGATTTTTCTACTTTCTCTGCGCATTTTTCGGTTTTAAGCTGCACTTTCCCATATTCTATTCCAAGTCTGCACTCGTTTTGTTTCTTTTTGTGTGCCATGCATTTTATTTTCTTTTATTTCTTATTTGAGATTTTTATTTTTATCGCATTTGTTGTTTTTGCTCTCCTTTTGTTTCGGTATGACCAGCAGTGCAAGGAATTTTATGGCGGAAATAGCATTGAAGCCACAAAATAAAATAAGACATGACACTACAAAAAAAAAAAAAAAATAAACGTGAGAGAGTAAAGAAATTTTGTAACAAAAAGAAGCTGTCGGAATGCAAGAATTGTTTGAAGCACTGCAAATTTTTACTGCTCTTCGGCAATTGAATGAACGGTTGTGGGCGCGTACGCTGACTTGGCGCCGGCTACGGTTGCCAGCTTGCTGATATGGCATGCACTTGGCATGTGAGAATCGTTCACATAAGAGGCGCTATGGCATGCAATACGCATCGATTTGCATATTTAAATTGCTTGAAATTTGCCAATCGATCGCGTTCCGTGTGCGGTTTGTGATAAGAGAGTACGTTGTGCCTGAGTGCCTGAGCGTGTGTGTGTGTGTGTGACAAAGTAGTTTAACTGCCCTAACGCATACAAGAGGTGTTGAAATGTTTTTAAATTGTCAAATCAGCATTGGCCAGGAGAGTTGGTTAAATTGTTAAGGAAGTCAAAAAACCAGTTTGGGCTGTAACGTTGAGTGTAATCGAAAATAGATTACCCTGCATACATTGTAGCGGGTTGTGCCACGTACCAATTTAAAAAATTATGTATATTTATCACTGCTTTTTAAATATTGCTCAACATTTCAAGGAAATCGGCAAACAAATGTGGAATTAACGACAATTTATAATTTATTGTACTTTAAGGCGTAACAATGTGAGGAGAAGGGTATTTTGTATGTTTGCTGAGATTATATAAGAAGTATCAGGTAAGCATAAGTGGGAATATTTGTCATGTTTCAATATATCATTTATCCTTTTTTAATTTTTTACAATAAATTTTCTAACTTCGATCTGAAATTTGAACTTGCATCTCATTTATATATTATTTCACACTTTGGACTTCCGAGCAATTTAACTGTTCTTGCTTCCAACATCTGCCATTAATAAAACTGTTCGTTAAAGCAAAGATCATCATTTTCTTAATTAGCGGTTTAGCATGATACGTACTAGGCTACACCGCTGTACATTTTCCCTTAGGGCAACGCCAGTCTAGACTATGCCTCCCTTTGGCTATGCCACTGAATCGCCCTACTCGTGGCAGTTGTACAGCTTTTGGCACTATCCGGTATTGAAATTTAATTATTCAAAGACCAAAAACAATAGAAACTCTTTTGAAGATCTTCATAATATTCACCAAAATAATCTTTACAGTAAATTAATGTCGTTTTCAAAAAGTATTCAAGAGCAGTTTGTTTTTTAAATGACAACAATATATTTAAGTGTTTTTATACTCACTATGCATCATTGTAAGTATTTTTCGTACATACATTTAAAATTTCCTTTGTAGACTGATCAAAGAATGTTGCTTTATGTTGAATCAAAGACTCGTATTTAAACAGAGGGAATATAATTCGAAAAGGTCCAATAAGTGCATTTCAATTTAGCGTAACTCATGTTCGATAATCCAACATGCATGTATGAGTGTCTGGTATTTGATCTGTAATGAATAATTCGATCTTTCGAATCAGTGTGGAGAAACTTGTTTCTGCTTTGTTAGGAATTCTTTCCTTATGTAAAGAGCATATCTATTAGTATATAAACATGTCTTTAAAACCATTATTGAACATCTGATTTGAACTTCAATAATAATCTGATGTGTTTGGCATACAATGCAATCTTTGATTTTATTAAAATGGGCACTTTCACTAAAACATTCTTGCAGCAATGCAACAAACAACATTGAATGGGAACTTTTCGCAAAGAAAATCGTTGCATTTCATTCAAAATTGCTTGCTCCGTGATAGAAAAAACACAATAGTTGCAATTCAAATTGTGCACAACGCACAGATTCACGGCAAACAAAATGCAACTGACGGAGAAAGAAAGAAAGAAACAAACAAATGAAACATTTTAAAGAACAACTCAAAAAGCAGTAAAAAAAAACAACAGCATTTTTTTCAACTATTTTGTTTTTGTAAGTGAAATCTAAATGGAGATTTATGTGTGCGTGCGTGCGCGTGTGTGTTTGTGTGTGTGTGTGTGTGTGTGCAAGAGTCTTGTTAAGGTAGTAAACTTTGGAAAATGCTGCCAAGTCGCGTTGCGCCACGAATGCGTTGCAACATTTCTTTTGTTGTTTTTTTGGTGTTATTTTTTTTTTTTTGTCTGCTGTTTTATCATTTCAAAGTATTGGCTTATGCGCTAAGCGTGCAGTTTTTTGCGCTGATTTTAAAAAGAACTGAAAATTGATTTGATTTTGATGCAAAGAAGCAAGAGATTTTTAGCTTACAGGTAATTTTACTGATTGCATGAATGAACGAACCAACGAATCAATGAATGAGTGAGTGAGTGAGTGAGTGACGTAGTGAATGAGTGTGCGTGCGAATGTCTAAAAACGTGGGTGTGCCATTGATTCAATCAATGTGCGCACGATTGGCACTCAAAGTCATCGTTCAAGGCAACAGCCGTTTCAGCGGCGGCCAGATAGATTGTTGGTTGGTTGGTTGGTGGGGCAGAGGGGGAGCTCAAAAATAAACTGAAACTGAAATACAAACGTTGACGAGTCAGCAAAGCGAATGCAAAAAGCAAAGCACAGCATTTCATTATGCAAATAGCAAAACGCTCAAACGCAAATGAAAGCGTTCTGCAAACTATCTGCAAGCGCAGCCAAGCTCAAGCCAATGTCAACCCACACACACACACACAGACACAGACACAGACAATGCAACACCGTCCAAAACGAACGCCTGCAAATATAAGCCAACTCAACTCAACACAGCTCAGCACGTCAATTGCTGCTTTTGGTTTTTTCTATTGCCACTTTGCGTGCAGAACAAAAGCAGCGACGACGACGACGACGACGAGTTTTAACAGCTTCTTTCTTAGCGCCATTTTTTCTTCTACTCATTGTTTTTACAGCGCATTTATTAATTAATACTACGCGCACACTAAAAATATAAAAGCAGCAAAAATTAAATTATAAAAATAAGAAATAACGCAAAAACGTTATAATACGCAATGCAAGGACAAAGCAGCCGACAGGAAACGCAGCATGCAGACAGGCTGTTATAAGCGGTGAGTGGAGTGCGTAGAGTGAGTGAGTGAGTGAGTGAGTGAGCGAGCGTGCTAAAATAGCAATAAAAATAATAGCATAAGCGTACAATTAATTAATTGCATGTACTTTACTCAAGTGGCACAAAGCAACGGCAACGGCAAAGGCAAAAGCAACGCCGCTGCCTGAAAGTAGGCAATAGCAAAATGCTACGCTCAACATTATGGGCTGACTCATGGCTCATGTCTGTCGCACTGGCGCACAGGCTGACAGACAGACTGACGGGCAGACTGACGCAATAGTTAAGCCTAAGTGCGTGCGTTGCAACGATAAGCGGAAGCGACTATCGATGTTCAATAAACAAGAGGCAAACAACTTGACTCATATCGGTTTATGCAAGGGCTATGCTTTTTCACTTCCGCTTCCGTTTACGCTTTGCTGTACTGTACTGTGCTGTGCTGTGCTCATTGTGGGTGTTGGTATTGTTGGTTGTTGTTGTTGTTGTTCCTGGCTTGCTTTCGTTGCTTGCTGGCAGCAGCAGCAGCAGCTTTTGATATCGGTATTTCCTTTCTCTGCTTTCAGCTTTCTGCTTATTTCCACAATTTTCACTCGCACAGAATTTAATTTCTCAATATTGCGCCAGATAAGCGTTTTCTTGCTTACCTAGCGCGTAAATTTTCTGCAAAAATGAGTAAAAAACAAAAAAAGCACCAAGAACAAAAAACAACATTGAAGTAACGGAAACCGGCACAACGCCCCACAGTATGCAATAAAAATAATAATAGCACAAGCAGCAAACAGTAAAAGCGGCAGCTGCAAAGTGTTGTCTGTCCTTCCGTCCGTCCATCTCTTCGTCTGTCTGTCTGTCTGCCTGTCTGACGATTCGTGTCTGTATCAATGCAGTGTGCAAACGACGCGCAAGCGACAAACAGCCAGACAGACATACTGATACCCCCAAAACCTCATCCGCTGGCTTAACTTTAACCAACGTCAGACGCGCCTGAAATGCTGCTAGTGAAGTTGAGTGCCAGAGTTTTGGCTTCGTTCGTTTGCAATTAAAAAATCTCTCAACTGCACATTAAAGGCAATTCCGGTTGCCATTGAAAAGGAAACCCAAACCAAACCAAAACTCACACACACACACGCTTAAACATTTACTCCAACACTCACACATATGCACAATGAGATGATTTTTTCTTTAATTTCGTTGCTTGTTTTTTCATTTTATAATAAGCATTGCATACTCTTAGGCGTCGGTCGGTTGATTGCTTGGCTTTGGTTCGTTGGTTGGTTGGCTGGCTGGCTGGTTGGCTGACTGGTTGGTTCGATCGCTTTGCCACCAGACAAGCAAGAAGCCAATATTTACACTTAAAGTTTTCGTGTTAAGTGGATAAATTAATTGGTTGGAATTGTTTCAATGTGCTCAAGATTTGAGCAAGTGAAAACAAGCAATTATGGTTTTTACTATTTAAAGTTTTCTTTTTTAATATGTTTATATGTATATGCCTCCGTGCTAATGTGTGTGTGTGTGTGTGTGTGTGTATGTGTGCATTGCATTCAACTGCGGTTTCAAACATACAAACATTTTATGCGCTTTTAAAAAGCAATGACTGAACTGAGCTTAGACACTTTAACAATAAATGGTTTGCAAAAAGTGTTTGTGCACATTTTAAAGCATACTTTTTGGAACACACACACAGTTAAATTTATATACAGTTGCGCTCAAGAAATTAGTAATGCTCATAATAATTTTGTGTTTACAAGATGTCCTTAACGGTGGCTGATTATTTATTTAATATCATATAATATATCATATATGCGCAGCCAAAATTCTCGTGGAAAACCTAGAAGATCGTCAAATCTGTAATGATGATTTGGTCGGCTTGTTTTATAATAATGTTTGCCCATCGATGAATATTCATGGTCATTATGCTCACAAATTCCAGTAAGGATATATCACCGATTTAAGTCTTCCTATAGATAAATGAACAAATGTGTGTAGAAGTACTTTAAATATATTAGAATATATCAAGACTAGCTCGTTTCGAGAGAGAGAGAAGCTATGTGGTAAAAAAATGATCCCCCAATTATTTTCTCTCTTGCATAACGACGAGTATTATAGGAACTGGAATAATGCCAAGTGAGCTGAGGTATTCCCACGACAATCCTGTCTCGAGAACTCAACGCAGTTACAAATTTGATGTGTGACATCAAAGAAACAGTTGTTCTCTGCTAACCAATTGGAAAAGTAACATATCAAAAGCGCTTAGACATTCATTTTTGTCCCTTTTAAACACCCCTTGGGGCACTTCCATTATTGTGACCGCAGCTGTACATATATTTTTGCTCGTATTAAGCCAACCACTTCCTGTCGTTTCCTGTGTGGTGTCTGAGCGCAACGCAAATAAGTCACTCGCACTTAACGACTTCCAGCTGCAGCTTGTGTGCGCTATGAAAGCGCACTTTGTACAAATATAATCACAAGCTAAACTAGCAAAACTGACCATTTCAGCATCTCATTGTTGTTGCTATTGTTGGTGTTGCTGGTCAGCAGCAGACGCAGCAGCAGCAATACAAAAGTATGCAACAATTTATGCATGTTTACAGAGGCAATTTTTCGAAAATGCGCACAGCTGCTGAAGATGTGTGAGCAAGAAGTGAAAATAGAGCAGAGAGACATAGAATAATAGTAACAATAGATGAGGCGTATGTGTAAAGCTCGGCATGAGTATAAATAGTCCAGGTTGACTGAGGCTGCTGTTGCTGCTCGACATGTGAAAACATGGCGTACCGCAGAGCATAACGTCAGGCGTTCACTCACTCAAGCACACACATACACACACACAACGCAAGTCAACTTGACTTGGCTCGGCTCGGCAGAGCACAGACAAACATTGATCACTTACAGGAAGTCAGTCAGCAGCAGCAGCAGCAGCCATTCGACCGTTCGGCCAGTCGACAGCAGCAACGGCAGCAATGGCAGCAACAATATATGTTCATTGGTATGCTTGAGCTTTGTGTGTTGTAGGCTTTTGGGTTTGCTAGCCGCATGGTTTTTGGCTTACCAATCTAGCAGGCGTGTGTTAGTGCGCGTTGACTGTTGCTGGCACCGGACTACGGAAACAGCCAACTACCGCTGACGTACGTTGATAATATGTGCGGCGTTTAAAGTCAAACGAAACGAACTCAACTGAAATGAATTGAAAGCGTTGAGCGACAGAAACACACCAAAAAAAAAAGAAAAAAATCAAAAAAAAGTAAATGTAGAAATGACGATGTGCAACACGGCGAATGAGTACGCCAAAAAATCAACAAAAATTTCAAAATGTCGCATACGTTGCATACTTATAGGCTTTGAGCTTTGTTAGTGTTGTCATCGTCATCGTCATCGTCAATGCCGTTGTCGTCGCTCGAGTCGTCGTTGTAGTCGACATCACTGTTGTTCGCAACTAAATTCCCGTCATACTCATAGACGTCGACGACGCTGTCGTTGTCGTTGGCGTCGTCACCCGTAGGCACTGCAGCTAAAAACATTTTTGCTTTAGCAACGTTGAAAAGTTATAAGTCGTTGTCGTCGCTGCTGCCTAAAAGTATGCAATGCAGCTGTCGTTAGAGCAATGCGCGCCCTACTGGGCAAACATGGCAAACTAAACACACACACACACACACATACACATACACGCACATAGTTTTAGAAAATATAGCCCTATATACATTCTCACACACACTCAAACACACACACACATATACGTATATAAAGCAAAATTTTCACTGACATGGTCGTCGCTTTTGCCTGCTGCACTTTCCTGCAGTCGGCAGCATTTTTATTATTATTACAACGACGTCTACCACTGACACTATTTCTTTTTTCGCTTTTCTGTCCTATTTTTTTCTTGTTTAGTTTTTTTTTTTTAGTATGTTTTGTGCTTCTCTGTTACAACTTTTTTAATTTTATTTATTTAGAATTTTTAATTATTTTTGCGCATAAATTTCGTTACCAGGCAGGCCTGCTTTCCCTATTCTGGTCATGCCTATGCCGTTCTATCCTATCCTGTCCTGTCCTGACAGCCGTGCGCTCATGTATGCCATTTCACTATATTCGATTCGCCTGCAGTTGCCTACGCTGCGTATGCGCAATATTTTTTTAATTTATTCCTTTGGCGTTCATCAAAATGTTGCGTTTTATAGATTCTATGCCACTTCAGTGTTTGAGGTTTATTAAAAAGCTTTGTTGTGTTCAATGTCGACCATAATAACTCATACAAGTCAAGAGTTGCTTTGCGTTCAAAATTCAGTGATGGCGTTTTGTTAAAATTTTATAACAGTATAAATTTTCTTGAATTTATGATGACTTAACCATATTTCATAAAACAAAACGTTGTCGTTTTTTTGATAATCTTAAAATTGCCGAATATTAAACAAAATTTTTGTTTATTATATATATTTTATATATTTTGCGCTGCTTAAGCTTTAAGTACTGATCAGGAGTATTCGATATAAGGCTCTAAAACGAACTAACTGGTGTCTTAAATATTTAATGCATTTAACGAACTATAAAATGAACTAGGTCGATTCAAGGTTCCGTTCCGTTTAGTGGTGACCTACATATAAACATAGTTATAACTTATAAGAAGCAAGATTCGAGAAATTTCTCTAATGTTGCCCAATACAACCTTGAGAATATTCTCAACAATCAGAGAATAATCATCTCCGAGCAAATATATGAACGTTTTTTTTGGTAATTCACACAGAGTAACAAAAAAAAAATAAAATTTAAAATAGATTTTTTAATTTTCTATCGATTTGAAAACTAAATCCGACATAAGCTTTTATTTTTCCTCATTAAATTAATTTAATTAAATTTTGTTTATTATCTAAAAGGCATATCTCAGCTGTACAGTTTCAAATCAAACTAAAATCTGTGTAATATAAATTACAATACTTTGGCTTAAGATAAATTGTAAACTTATTTGGGAATGAATGTGAATAAAATAAAATATAAATAATATGAAATATATCAATTAGCAAAATAGAGCCCTCCAAAAGCGAAAAGCGAAAAGCTCTCAACAATCGCTTTTCGCTTCTGGTCATAGCATAGATCAAAGCATTTTAAATTTAGATGTAAAGATTTAGTGCGTCTCAATCGATTCTTCACGAGAAATTCTCAAATATTTACTGCATTTTTCTTTCTCGAATTTACTTGGCATTGCGATCTTAAGTACAACCATGTATGATTCAGTTTACTATTCCTTCAGGCTCGTGAAATTTGCTATTCATTTTTGAATTTTGAGTTTGACTAACTCATTGATGAACCTAAACATCAACTTTATGGAACTCGTCTATTAGACAAGTTTGCCTTATCAATAAACTTTTCTTACACATGTTTTTGAGAACTTTTGGCTCAGATGTGTGCCTTTTTTAACTTCATGCATCTCTTTTTCATAACTTTACACCTTTTTTTTGTAATACAATCACGAAATTTCATTTGCAACTTGCAAAATTTCAAAGGCTTTAAAGTAAACTCGTTTTCTTGATTCCTTTTCCAATTTATAAAACAGTCTCAACTTTTCTTTAGAAAAATTTCAATGCAAACACCTCTTTGGCTGGAACTTCTCATAAGCAAAGACCATTTCCAACACATCTTTTATCCTAACAGAACCCAAACATTTCCAGCCATTAAAAAGACGTCTGACTCTTACACAATCACACATACTCCGGCCCTTACACACTGCCCACATACAACGCCTTTCCGCAACGTATTTTCTAAAAAGAAAAATATAAGAAGTAAACGAGAAAAAAAACACAAAAAAATGAAATGAGAACTCCTCTCAAATTCATCTTTGACTTGTGCATTATTTAGCGTTGTTCGAATCTACTTTTATGGCAAACTTTTTTATGCTTTTCTTGAGCTGTTTGAGCTTTTTTGAATAGCAGCCAACTTTATGCATATTTAATGCATGCCATTTAAACCTTTAAGAAACATATAGACGCTGCAGCAGATTGTTGAACCTTCATCGTCTTCAGCGTTAGCACATAGATGACTTACAAGTAAAAAGAAGAAAAATTAGAAAAAAAGAATGTTTAATGCTTTTTTTTTTTCGAAATGTCAACTCACGCTGTCAGTAAAAAAGCGACACTTCTTTTGCAAAGAGTTGTAAGGAGACCTTACAGCAAAAAAAAAAAAAAATAAATAAATAAAAATGAAACAAGAAAAGTTTGTTTTAACGACATTCTACAAAGGCTTGAGGTTCTAACGAAGCCAACACTTAGCGACAAAGACTCAAGTTGATTGCAGCTGAGAGGGGTTAACTTTGAAGCGGCATGGGGCTGCGCTACAGAACAGTATGGCTTGAAATTTGTTGAGCGCATGTTACTTTAAAGAAAGCAAAATACAAAAATCATCAAGATCGTGTAAGTCCAGAAGCAATTTCTCCTTTCTTCATGTTACCGTCATACCACGACATGCTCCTTCTCATTGACCATCCAGCTCAAGCTCAACGCAGAATTGCTTAAAGTACTTTTAAGAAATTAATTTTTGATTTCATCGCACAACTTACTTTGCCCTTCACGACTCGTTCCGTGTGTTATGTATGAATTATAATTATCTATATCATGTTCTCTCACCTGAAATTTCTCTTACAATACTGAACTCTATCATTCTACCCTACCTACATATGTAAGGGCATAGCGATTTGTTGTATGGTTTACTGGTGGGAATGGTGGCGCTCTTTGCAATTTAAGTATTTAAGTCTCTTATGTATGGGCAAAGCTGCCATAGTGCAGTTAAAATTCCCCCACCGCGTCAGAGACTTCTTAGAACTAATTTAACATTTATGCATTTATTCTTTATTAATGGAGTTTTTTTAATTAAATATTTATTCTTTATATTATATTATTATGATTATTATTTATTTTTTTTCTATTATAGAATTTATTTATTATAACAATAAACTACATTATATTTATTTCATTCTATTATTATTATGAATTTAAATTACTAAAATGGCAGACGCTTAAAGAATTAAAAAAGTAAATGTGCACAAGTAATTTATAAGAAGGCAGACTCTCTCCAACTCTCAACTCCTAATTTAACAAAGGCATAACTTTAATATCTTACTTCCCCTTTTCTAATTTCCGATACCACTTATGCTTATGCTTACTTATTGTTCGACAACTACTTCTACGCCCCACTATATTACTTACTACTATTGTTTAATTTGCTCCCCCCTGCTGGCGCTTAACGTCTCTGTCACAAACGCTGATTCGATTCTTTTGACAGCAAACCAACAAAAAAACGAAAAAAAAAAAATTGTATTTGCTCGGCAATGTCTTTCCAGAATTCAATTAAATTCGCACCGCCATAACTTTCTTGCCGCCCTTATTCACCACTTGCCGCATGCCGTGGCATGGCGTCGGCTATGAGTCGTGACGTGCTGCCTTAACCCGCCCGCGCCAATCAATAATAACAATAACCCGACTTGGCTTTCACTTGACGCTCATACTCGTATATATATAAAGCATATTCCCATGGGTGCAACTCCTGCTGCCACACACACACACACACACACACACACACATAGAGTGAGAAGAGGCAAGCTCATATCACAATATTGCCTTATGTTTGTTTACAGAGCACCACGTTTTTGTGCATGCATGTGTGTGTGTGTGTGTGTGTGTGCGTTTGTCCTTTTGTATATGTTTTTGAACGCGAAATTGCTCGTAAGTAATTTTGTTTACCTTTTATTTTGTGTGGTAATTGTTGTTGCAGTAAAACTGTCCACCATGAAAAGTGCAAACAAACGCACGCACACACACACACACACACACACACACACACACACTCGCTGCAATAGCACAAGCAGACACATACATAGAAAAGGGCGCGCAACTGCAGCAACTCATTTTGCCATTCCACCATTTGACGCCACCAAACCGCCAACACTTCGTTTGCCATGCTGTTGTGCACCAAAAAGGCGACTTTGCTGTCCTTTCTTTCTTTCTTTCGGTCTGAGCTTGGCTTCAGCAGCGCATGTTGTTGGCTTTCATAAATACCAGCAGCGCCTCTAGGGGCGTAAAACATGCCAGCGAAAGTTTAATACAAAGCAACGTGCTCGCACACACACACACACACATACACAGGCACAAGTGTAGCATAAACACACGCAGGTTGAGTGCAAACCGGAAGCTTGCAGTGCGTGCAGCAATAATAACAACAACAACAACAACAAGAGACACAAGCACAACGATGAGCACGACCAGCGGCCTCAGACTCGAGACTCGGAGTCAGAGTCAAACTCCCACCAGTAGAAGCAAAATGCAATAAACAAAAGCGTTTAAAAAAGCGCATTGCCAGTAACAACAACAACAACAACAACAACAACAATAACAATAACAACAATAACTACAACAACAAAATAAACCACGCAAAATAAAAACAAAAAGATGACGTTGGCGTCGCCTTACGTTGCTTGCGTCGCTGCCTTCCACCACCTTCGTCGCTCCTGCATTGAGCATATCTTTACTGATTTTCCTTTTTGCTTTTTGTTTTGTTGTTTCTTGTTGTTGTTGTTTCTTTTGTTTTTAAACCTGCAGCAGTTTGATAAAGTGCAGTAACAGCAGCAACATAAACAATCTCGTTGTATGCGTAAGCTTACGCACACACACACATGCATGCGCAACCACACGCAACTGACTCGTAGGCGTTGCAATGGCCTGCAAGTATGCATGTGTGTGTGTGTGTGTATTTGGCCGCCTGCGCGCATGTTTTAACGCTCGAAGTGCTTTTGCGCTTTGGCGCTGTTAATTGAAATGCATGCGGTAAGGTAGTGGCTGCCGCCTGTCGTACTTGCCGGCCACGCACACACACACACACATACACACAGACACACACATACAGCGCGACTAACTAAGGTGTTGCTTGTAGTTTGCTTGTTCGTCGTTTTTGTTGCAATTTTGGTGACTTTCGCTGAGCGCAACATGGCAATAGACGACACACGCCTACCGATGAACGCCCATAAAGCGCAACATTCATTATGGTACATGTTTTGTAGGTGTGTCACACAAACATACAAACACACATATGCTTTTTGCTGTAGTTTTTGTTTTTGTGTTGTTTTTAAGTTTAGTTCATTGCTGGCAAGTGCGCTTCTAATTTTGTTGTTGCATACTTTTGTGCGCGGCGTGAATGGTCGAACTAGCTGCATGCCTGTCATGGCATATGAAGCTCTTTTTCATATATGCACATGCGTTTGCATTGCCCTTAGTTTGTGTGTGTGTGTGTGTCTGTGTGTGTTTGTGTGTGTTCGTTCGTGTTCACATTTTGTTCAAAGTTCATTTGGCGCGCGGTTGACATGATCATAAAGCGTCATGCAAACAAGCAAGCAAGCAAGCAAAAAAAAGGTAAATAAAAATGAAAATCACAGGTGGAAAAAAAGCATAGTAAAGCATTACAGCAGCCAACACAAGGCCTGGCAAAAAAGCACTGGCAGGTAGCAAATAATGTCAAATGTAAATGGCGAAATGTTGGACAAAAACAAAGAGCAGCAAAAAAATCAACAAACAAATGAAAAAGAAAAAAAAAATAAACCTCAGAAAAAAACATGACTGTACACATTAATTAAAACGGCATGCAAAATGAAATGTGCACATTTTTCCATATATGCATAAGTATGTTGGCACATGTAATTGTCTGCTTGTGTGTGTGCGTATATTTAAATAAAATAAAATAAAACATAATAATTTAAATAAATACGAGTTCGCGCACAAACATTGCGCATACGCCGTGTAAACATTTTTATTTGTTTGCACACGGATTTTATTGGAAATGTAATCACTGCGACGCCGCACTAAAATACACATAATCATAAAAATTTTAATTATTAAACATTATGTCATACGCGAGAAATTTAAGGGACCGTAACGAATGGCCAGCTATTTTATAGAAAGCGTACAACGCACGCGGCTCGTTGTCATGTCTGTGCGTCGCAAAAGGGTCAACATGGTCATTAAAGAACGAGTAATAAAATATTAAAGTGCAAAAAGAATCTTAAATTTACAAAGCAAACATGCCAAACAACAACAAAAAAGCTGAGTAACATTTTGAATTTAGTCAAATGAAAATTATTTATTAAAGAGCTCAATTTCTGCCTAAGGCGAAAATTCAATTCAAAGCAGTTCTTAAAGGAGTTCACAGCTTATTCATTACGTATCTTCAGAACAAACTACTCACACAAAATTGTATATTTCCCGCTCTACTTTTAGTGTTTTTGAATATCCTTTTAATGAATTTTCAATTTCCATGCAAGCATTTTGTCTTTACTTCAAGACAAAAGTAAATCGAAGCAGAATCATGCATCATAATTAGCAACAACTTGAATCTTCAAATGAGAATGCTAAGAGATTTGATTAAGAGTAAAAAATTATAGTTTCTGTAGAATAATTGTTCATGAAGAATCAATTCGCTTTTGATAATTGATCATATAGCAACAAGTCTTAAGAAGCTATATGTTGATCTCAAGATGTTGTTTTTATCTGCAAACCCTTTTCAATAACCAAACTTTTTGCAAATGGATCCTTTTGTCTCCCACGCATTGTTACTCCTGTCAGGGATACGGCGATCTCTTGTTTATCCGTGGTAATTTATTCCCTCCAAGACAGTTGGAATGCCTTGATCATATTGTAGTTATTTTTATATTATTTATTTCTATATAATATTTATTTCTTAATACTAAAAATTAATATTAAAAATCGGATATTATCAACATAAAATATAATATAAAAAATAAAACTTCTATTAATTTTTTTTAATAGAATAATAATCGTATTTTTAATATTCGTATAAGAAGTATGAATTACAAAGGTCTTGAGTCAATTTTGTATTGCTGACAATATGCTCTGCTAAGCATACTAAAGACTTTTATAACACTACAAGTATTTAGAGAATAAATAAAAAAAATAACAGAAAAGAAGAGTCTTAAAATAATTAAGACCGAACGCTTAAGACTTATGATATTCTCACACGCAAACTTTTGCTTCACTGCGCTTGTTGAGAGTCGCCAAGACCTCTAATCAGCAGTTGACACTCAATTATCTGCCAAACTGTTGCCAGAATAGCTTTGATAGGCTTAAGCTGAGCTAAAATAAAAGCAACAAAACGTTTCAGTTCAGTCTTAAAACAGACAACAAACATGCGTTCAAAGAAATAACACAGAAAAACATTCGCCGTTAAGCTTTTAGTGTAAATTTTATTTCAAAGCGTAAAAGTTGAAAATGTCTGTTGTAAACAATGTACAAGGCAATTGCTTACGCCTACGCAACGATAAAAATCAGTGCGATAAAACAAAAACAAAAACAAAACTAAAACCAAAACCAAAACGAGGCGCGTGGCGCGTGGCAAGTTGAGGCACAGCAGCAAATGTCGTGACATCTTTGCTTAAATTGCAAACATTTCAGCGGTTCGTCGGCGTGTCAATGGCCAGCGGTGCAGTGGCATGAAAACAGGGCGTAGCCAACTAATGAATTACACAACTAATGCGCGGCAAGGCACAACATCAAAGCGGCTAACTAATAAAATATGCACTTTCTAGCAGCCAAGTCAAAGCGGAAGGCAAACGAAGCAATTCTGTTGGTCAGCATTGCTTGAGGCAACAGCAAAAGGAAAGCCAACAACAACAACAACAACAACAGCAAAGGCACCAACATGACCATTAGTAAAAAACAAGTTGGAAAAAAAAACAAAGAAAACAAAAAATAGAAAAGAAAATGAGGAAAACACTTACTTGCAGTTGAAGTTTGTACTTATTTTTTCATCAAGTTGAAAACAAAGTAAATCACTCAGCTCGAATGGTGTTGACTGCAGCGAAGTCATGCTGAGTTCAGTTGAATTCAGTTGACTTGTGAGTGTGTGTCTGTGTGTGTGTGTCTGTGTGTGTGTGTGTGTGTGTGTGTGTGTGTGTGTGTGTGTGTGTGTGTGTGTGTGTCTGTGTAAGCTTTGAGCGATGGAAGGTGAGCTGCGGCGCAGCTGTTTTGTGCCACGACTTGACTTGGTGTTTTAGTGCAAATATCATTAGCATTATGCGTGGCATGAGCATTAACGTATGCCGGTGTGGCATATGTGTTCATGTCTGTGTGTGTAGAGCACGCAAAACCGGAAACGGAACCTGAGGCAACTACAAACACCAACAAAAGCAAAAGCAAAGCAAGTCAACGAAGTAACAAAATGCGGTTGTGTCTCTGGCTTTGCTGTTGTTGTTGTCGTCCTCATCATCATCATCATCATCATCATCATCAGCATATTCATCATTATCAGCGCTGTGATCAGCAACTTCATTATGATGTTTACATTGCCACACAGACATGGGCAGGTGAATAAAGCAGCGCGTTCAATGCTGTCGGGCATATTTTGAAAACACAGCCGAGCACGGCAGTACATCAGCAATGGCAGCAGAAACAATAACAACAGCAACAACAACAGCAACAACAAATTGCAGCTACAACAACCTCAATATAAACGCATTGAGTGAAAATAAACATATGTGCAAACACAACAACGTAAACAGACAAACAAACACACACACACATAGAAAATATACACACACACACGCACGCATACAGAGCCACTCAAACACGCCTAGCGATGTAAATCTATTGCCTACTCGTAGGCACAAATGTTTTATGCCTTGTATGTTGTCAGTGTATGTGTGTGTTTGTGTGTGTGTGTGTGTCCTATCTGTCTATTCTGTCCTGACTGTTTGTCTGACTGCCTCGTTTGCTGCTTTCATTGCCACTTTTTCGCACTATGCTTGTATGTGTGTGTGTGTGTGTGTGTGTGTGATGTGTGTTGATGTGTGTGCGCTGAGCAAGTGTTGCAATTGAGTTTGCTGCTGCTGCCGTTGCTGTTGCCGCTTTCAAGGCGTTCGCAAGTTATTTATGTTTTAGAATTGAAAAAGGCAAAAAGAAAAACGACAAAAAAAATATCCAAAGAAAGAAAGAAAAACGAAAATAATAAAAGAAAAATTGAAATCTGACAAAAAAAAATCAGCATACACGCAATAAAGTACACACACTTACCAACACACACACACAGACACACGCACACAAAAGCTTTACGCCTTTGCTATAGTGCGCTTAGAGTAAGTTTACTGCGTTATAATGGCAAAAATATACATACATACATATATGCAACGCAAAGTAATGGAAAAGCAGCAGCAACAACAACAACAACAACACAAGCATTAGAATAAAACTTGCCGTCGGCGGAAAATACAAAAAAAAAAAAATGAAAACCGAACTCATGTATTGAGAAAATATTGTATGCCAAAAGGGAATTTGTTTAGAGAATTTAAAATGAAAGTATATGTCTTTTTATGGCCGTGTATGAGTGTGCTCATGTGTGTTGTTGTGTGTCTGATTGTAACAAAGTGCGAAACGAAGGCAAGAATGGAAACCTGTTTGTTATTTTATTGAATTTTATCAATTTGTGCTTTTGAAAATTGAACTTTAAAAAACATTGCATACATTTGGGCGTACTTATATAATATATCACAGCCATACAGCTTAAGAAAAAATATGTCCTTGTGTGTGTGTGTGTCTGTGTGTGTGCTTTATTTTATATACATATACGTAAGCTGTTATTTGCTCTCAGCGTTAACTGACACAAAAATTTGTTGACAATGTAAGTCAAATTAGAAGGAAAGGCTTGAAATATGTTTTCTCAACCCTTCATATATTATATCTGATTTCTTACTCTTGCACGCCCTTCTTGTTTCTGACGCTGACGCTGTCGCACAGGCAAACAGACAAACAGACAAACAATTTTATTTATATTTATATATTATGACTTTGTTATGTCCCCTTGCATAAGCAAATCAATTGGCACATTTTTCATTGAGCGGATTACATTATTGTATATAAAAATGTTTTTGATTTGACATTACCGCACATGGCTGAAGATGTGTGCGTCGGAATTTGATATTTTTTCAAGTTTTAAGCCAATTTGCTTTGTATTAAAGTCTCTTTTGCTCATATGACAACTCAGTAAAAATAAAGTATATTTTTAAAAAAGGATTTAAGTATTTCACAAAAAGTGATGTGCAAAAAGCACTCACGCAACTTTAAATCTTGTTACAGTCAAGCATGTCACAGACAGTGTTGCATACAATTTCATTTAAGACATGCTGATAATATTTCAATCACAAAAACTTCAGGGGGCGAAAAAGACTCTTTGGAGATCTTAGGACAAGAACCAAAAAGGAACAACGGAGAGTTACAGATAAATAAACATGATTGTTGCCGAGCACATAATTGTTTTTAGTAACAATTAACACCTTAATGCAAGTATAAGTTCTATTAGATAGATCCATGAAGGAGATTACAAAAGATGAGCATGACAATCATTGTAAAACAACACAAGGCTTGGGTTCCCCAACTGCCGCTGTACCGAGTCCTTCCATAATTCTTCTGCCCGCCCATATAGCGATAACGTAGAAGATCTCACAAGCAATTTGCTTGATGCATGGTTTCCCTAGATTAACAAGCTGACATTCATTGTTCGTATGTTGGCGTTTAAAGTATAAAAACAAAGGAGTTCAATGCATTTTCACAGTGGGAATTAATGCGCTGAGTTAATGCCATAAATTTTAACGAGAATTCTTATAAATGTATCCAATTTATGTTTTTATTCATGGTTACAGTATAAAGGAATTTAAATAATATAATAGAAACATAATATTTATAGATCCATAATATCATCAGTCACAAGAAATCACAAGCGAAGCGTTATGTGCAATCTTTGTGACCGACAGTGAGAAATTGAGATTTTCAAATAGACGGTCATAAATTTAAAATTTCAGTATTATTAAACAGGACATTTTGAGTTTATAACTGCTAAGCTAATCACCAATTTGCCTAGAATCAATGAGTCACAAAAGGATGCTTGTGGCTCACTGTGACATATTGTGACTGGCGTCAGAAAAGGGCGGCCAAAGTCATGTTGTACTCCTTATGTTTTAACACCTTTAAACCAAACATCATCTGCTCTGTATTATACTATAATGCCTTGCGAGATTATCGTTGAATGAAATGCACGTTGAGTGATCTTTTCAAATTAATATAGTATTAATTTCAAATAAGCAAAAGTTGGTTAGTCATACAGAGAATATACATTGACGTCACACAGGCACAAAGAGCTCAAAATGTTATATAAGTAGACGCATGACTTGCACTTTCATAAGTTAACTTATATTTATTGCATTTTGTCTTAAAGGTTAAGGGGCAAGTGAAATTAATGATGAGCCTCTTAATTTCTCAATCAGCAGCACAAAACGACGCTGGACTTATGCCCAACCAAGGCAAACCTGCGAAATCAAAGAATTATGATAGCATGAAAGTGATTTGATTTTTTTGCTGCCGCATTATCGGTTTCCCTAATGTGTTGAGCAATTTGCCAACTTTGTTATTAACAAGCTGAATTAACTTTTGCAAATCATCGCTTCTATATGTGTGTGAGAGCATGCATTTAACTATGACAAATTCACGTGTATGCCGCACACTCACAGCACATTCGTAAGCTAAGGTAAGCAAAACCAAAGCAAAACCAATTTTATATTTCAACACAGTCATCGTTGTCGTTGTCGTTGGCGTTGTCATCATTATCAGCGCCATTGCTAACACCAAAGTTATCATTGACATCATCATCATGAACATCAACATCATCATTGTTGAAAATGCCTACGCTTCGCACATTATACAATCAACTGTTGAACTATTTTCCACTTAAATACGCAAACGATTATACGCTCAAACGCTTAAATCATGTCAACGATAATGTGTGACATCAGTTGATTTTAATCTTTTTAGTCAGCTAGAAAACAGTACATATTGCATAACAACCGCACAGCGCTTGTGTTATATGCTGGCGCAGCACGGATAAAAAAAACACACAACAGCAGCAACTACATAATGCTGATAATGATAATTGTAATTAAACAAAAAGCAAAGCAAAAAAAAAAAAGAAAAACCAAAAAGCTATAAATAAATATGAGCGCCGAAAAAAAGACAATCGTGTATTTTGCATTATGCTGCAATATACAATAAATAATCGCAAATTATGCGCATTAACATTTACGCCATAAAGCAGACTATGCTAAAATCAAATTGTGCGCATTCATAACGCGAAAAGCGTATAACGGTGATAAACACGCCATTTTGCAAAGCGATTACGTATTGCACGGCCGAATGAACGTAAGCATGTATGAATGAGACGCGTCGAGACGCAAAGACAGTAAACTAACGGAAAACAAGGACAATTAAACGTATTAACATTTAATGTGGCGATTTCAGTGATAAATTATCAACAGATTGGTTTAGTGGTGAGTATGAGTAGCATGAGATACGATACGATACGAAATCATATACAGAGTAGTTCAACGGCAGTACGTCAATGTGTATGTGTGCGTGTGTGTGTGTGTGTGTGTGTGTTTGTGTATAACACGTATGACATTTAACCAGTGCGAACGTCAGTGACACACTCAGAAAACACTTGAAGCTTGTAATTAAATCATTATTAAACTCAACAATGTTGAAGGGTGAGGCGGTACGCAAGGAGACAGGCGCTTGTGTTGTGTAACGAAAGATGAGCTTTAATGCTGTTAAGGTTGACAATGTTGCTGATAATGATAATGACGTTGACAATGACAATAATGATGCTGCTGATGACTATGACGTTAATGCTGATGCTGAGATGTTGATGCTGATGCTGATGATGATGATGATGCTGATATTGTTGCTGACAAAGCATTGCTAGTTGAGAGATACTTGGCAACACGTTGCTTATGCCATGACAAAATGTAATCGTAGCGCTAAATTATGTGGGCGTGTCTCAAGTGTACGCAACTTGACTCTACTCCAAGTCCAATTGCAAGCTCAAACCCACAGAACAAATGCCAAATGCCCAACAAAAAAACACACGCCTCGAGACGGGGTCTCTATAGCACAATTACTTTGCTATCGATAAAGAAACAAAACACCAACGGCCAACACTGCGTTAACTGACTGTGTGTGTATGTGTGTGTGTGTGTGTGAGTGCGTGCGTGAGTGCCTCCATGCGCCGCAAGGCAGGCAGCAACATGCTGCTCTCTGGTGATAAAAATTTGTTGCTTAGTGTAAGTAGTCTTGTCAACCGATAATGCGTAATGATGATTATTTTCATGAAGTGTTTAGGCAGGCGACCATTTAACGTTTTCAAGTTGTGGGCGTACACGTAATTATTGTACACACACACACACGCACACAATGACGCCCACTTGTGCAGCCGTAAGGCCAATAATTTGCCGTATGATTGATATCATTTCAATTTCACCGCAATCACACACACATTGACACATACGACAGCGTAAATAATATGCTGATAACAAATAAGCATTGAAAAAGTTCTGAGAATACAAACCAAAAAAAAAAAAGAAACTTTGGCATAAAGTTTGATTAGAAAAACCCAAAACTTTTGACTGTCTTCGTCATATTGTATGTATTGCTATAAAAAGCATAGTGGCGCCCGTTCAAGTTGCGTCAGTATTGCAAGAAACGCGTCCACGCGCAGTCAACAAATAATTCAACTTTTCAGTCGCGTCGTTAACAAAAAATACAAGACAAAAAAAAATATGTCACTCGATGAACTTGTTATAAGACAACAGCTCAATGGCAAATCACTGCTCACAGCGATCAATAATTACAAGAAGTCGCCATTTGAGCGCAAGACGCTCATTTTCATTGAGAAAAGATGGCTGCAAATTTATAAGCTTTGGTCGGACTTCAAGTCCTTGGACAAACGCATACAAAAGTACCGTGTTGCAATGCCCAATCATTACTACTTTCAGCAGGAGTTGTACGAACTCGTGCGTGATAAATACATGGCGTTGCGTGTGCGTATCAACAAGGAGAAAAAAGATGTGCTCAGGCACGAAGAAGCACGAAGGCAGCCGGCGCAGTCGTGTTGAATGTGAAAGTTTCTTCCAACTGAAGAAATGAAAATTTCTGAAACAACACTAAGCGGGACTGAATCATGTGTGTAACGGATCAGATGAATCTTAATACAAACTGTTGTGGCAAGCATGAAGTACCAGATAAAGCTGAGTTGGTCTGGCAGCCGGCAATAAACTGTTGAAGCGGAGTCTGAAATTCGATCAGTGTGGATCGGGAATCTTTTATAAGATCCTCGAAAGGAATTACACAAAAATGCTGATTTGATTGTGGCTAGAGAACTTGAGTGCTTTTCAAGCTGATGAAAAGTGAACTTAGACCTTTGTGACTAAATGGATTTATATGTATATCACTATAATATGAGCTGTAAAAGTGACAAAGTCAAGTGTAGAAAGTAATTATCTTTGCTTGACAACAATATTAATAATAATAATTAATAATAATTTATGATAACAGCAATAAACATATATTTATAAAAAATTAACGAAAATTGATTATGGCTCGTTGTCTTTATTTTGAAAGCTCTAAGCTAATATGATCCAATTAAGTGCTGAAGATAGATTGAGCACCAGGCAGGGAACGGTCGGATTGGAAAACTTAAAAAATGTTTTTAATTCGGCCAGAAGCTCAAAACATGATGTATATTTTGTAATTTAACACAACTTTCATGTATTTACTTTTTCATAATTAAATAATTAAAAAATCATTAAAATTCCTCAAGCTTTTTTTGTTATCAGCGCAAAAGCTTTGATAAGGAACATTCGCTGTGATAAAACAGTTAGTTATGCATCATTTTTGAAAACCACAAACACATGTGTGATTTAGATAGAACGACATAAACTTGATACCAAAAAGGAAAGAAATATCCAAACGAGAAAAAGCCGGAGGCATTTCAAATCACTATGTGAACTGAATGGGAAATTAGCCGTATTAAAAGGGAGCAGGAGCTGATGTGCGTTCAACATTGTCATCTCACTGAGAAAGGCAATGTATAGCATTTCGGAAAACAAGAACCCATGATCCGCCGCTTCTCTGAGAAACCAGCATAGAAGGTTCTATGCATGACGTAATGCGGATATGGCTTGTATTTATACCCTCGGAAATTAGAAGAATTTGGAAGGCCAGTTCCATGCAAAAGAATTCATCCAGATGCAATTAGAAGACATTCTTAATTTATGAACTGTTCACACTTCGAAAGAAATATATAAAAATTGTGATCATATAACTTTTTAAATATATATAAAAGTTATTAAATCGTATTCGAAATATATTTCTATGGTTTGAAGTCCAATATGTGTGATTCAATAAAATACCATAAATGTGATAAGGTTCGTAAATACATTTTGACATTTTTGATTGATTTGAAATGAGAAAGTACCGATAAATGTTATTAAAAATTATTAGTAAGCAAAAATTTCACTGCTTCAACATTTGTTTTCATACAAAAACCCCATGTGATAAAACTGAGTAAGACCCTTGGACATAACAAAATACAAATTATTCTTTTTTTGAACTTTATCATCAACTAATAAACTTTGTCTGCACACAAATACAAACACATTATCACAAAAACCTTATCAGGCGTCGTAATTAGGCATATTCTTATTAAACATTTGATAGTAATTTTTTATGCCGACTTAATAATGACACAACAAATTCTGCTGTCGATTAGAAACTTCTGTAGTATATGCTTATATTGAGGCATAACATGGGAATTCCGTAAAAAACTTGAAATATTCCGTTGGGTTCAACGAGAGCAAGTTTAATAAACCAAATTAAAGTGTTAAGCACTTGAGATAAGATTAGATAGGCGCGTAAGTAGTAGCGTGCATAGAGGCGCTTGCTGTGCTTTGCCAATGATGTTAGTGTGCCGCCTTTTTTTCCAACCAATAACGAAGGTGCCGCCGGTAATGCTTATCAATTTGATTACACGATTTTGCTGGCGATTGACTCATTTAAGGGCAATTAATGACGTTAAAGTGATTAGCGTTGTATTAAATTTACGTTATCTTTGTTGTAACATTGTTGACTGTGGCAAATATTTACGCACACTATTAAACAGACAATTAATTATTTGCTTTTTGTGTGCTTGAGTACATGTGTGTGCTTATGTGTGCTATTGGCATGTACACTCAATTCAATACACTTCGTTAGAGTTTGTGCTGCTTGGGCATATTTTCTTTACAGCTATTGTTTTGTCTTCTTTGGCTTTTGCGGCCAATCGAACAAACAATTGGCCAAAAACCAAATAAATTGGTCTAAACAGCTAATAAAAACGGCCACAAAAGTGAAGCTAATTCGATAATTTGCTTCTGCTTTTGCTGCGCTGCTGCTGCTTTTTGTCGATGCGAACAATGTCCTTCGGCTTAGTGCTAATTTTCGAGACGATTATTTTTGCTTTTAGTATTTGTGTTCGCACACAATTTACTACTTTTTTTTTTCTGCTTCTTATTATTTTGTATTTGCTTTTATTTATTATTATTTTTTTTTTCGTCTTTTTTTTTGTTGTCTTATACTTATTGCGGGCATCATCGAGCATAGCGGCAGCAGCGTCGAAATAAAGGCACTAAACTGAATTAAGACCGCAAATTTATGTGCGGCAGACGAAAGATGCCGCAAAAAAAAAAAATAAGAAAAAAAACCAAGCAAAATAAAACTGCCCAAAGAAAATTGGCGTGAAAAAAGGCCCGGCGGCGAGCAAAGGCAAAGGCAAAGCCAAAGCAAAGAAACGGAAAAGCACACACAAAATGTTACAAGCCACGAAACGAAGCGAAAGAATGAATGAATGAAAGAAACAAAGAAGGAAAGACAAAAAACAGCGTGAAACTTTTACTGTTGATAGAGCAAACAAGCACTGAGCAAGTGAGAGTGAGTGTGCGTATGCGTGTAAATGAGTGTGGTGAGTGAGTTAGGCAAGCAGCGCACAAAAGTAGGCAATGCCAAATACAAATGGCAATGAAAAAAAAAACAACGAAAAAAAAAAATAAGAAATATAACGAAATGTATACACAAGTAATAAATATAAGCCAAAAGGTAGACAACAACAACAACAAAAACAGCAACAACAACAACAAAAACAACGTACAACAACAGCAGGCGGCAAATGTTGGCGTTGACGTAGCGTAAAAAAAGCGTGCGGTCGTTCCTCGTTCTGATGATGGTGTCGGCAGGCCAGACGTGCCGTGCGGGCTTGTGGCAAAGCAAATAAAAATAAAATTGTATATTTTACAGCCATTCGCGTACGCTGCTTGCGCACTTTAATAAGATTTATTAAGTCGCGAGCATCGTCGTCGTCGTCGTAGTCGTCGTCATCGTTTACATTGTATACTTTTAGGCCGTACGCAAAATTGCATGGGAAAAAATGAAGCAGTAAACCTAACTCGCCGTTACAGCCAAACGCGCACACACACACACACATACACATACACAGAAGCTGCGAGTTAACCGCGCACCAGACATTGACTTAGTCTCAGTCGCCGTCTCAAAGTCGTTCATGGTCGCTTTGCCCTTCTGTGCTGTTGTGACATGCCGCTGCCGCTGCCACAGTCAGAGCCACGCAATGCCGCCGCTTGTGTCGTTTGCCTTAACAACAACCGCGTTGTAAATATTTGTTAACTTAACTCTTGCCGCTTTTCATCTTAACCCACATACTTCTTCCTTTTTGCCTTAGAACAACGCAACGCCCCAACTCCATTTATGGTACCCCCGCCGACTGATGTAAAAACGCAAAAAAAAAAAATAAAAAAAGGCACAAGAACATGAACCTAACCAACAACCCACGCCATAAGCTAAGTTGCCATTGCCAACTCACTTATACAGTCGCTTTCATCTTGCGCGTTTCTGTGTGTTTCGGTTTCTGTTTCTGTTTCGGTTTCTGTTTATTTTTTAGCTAATAAAAAGTTGATGTTCTTCTTTCCAGTTAACTCACTCACTCACTCAGAGTTAGGCAGGCAGGCAGTCAAGCAGTCAGTATAGCAGTCAGCCTTTAGCCACTTACACAGCACTGCGACTTAGACGCGAGTCCTTTCGTTGCGGCTTATACAATATTTTTGCTGCCATGTTTCAATTTTGTTTCTTTTTTTTTTGTTTTTTGATTTGGCTTTTTTTTTTGTGCTTTTTGATTTCCTTTGGTTGTTCTCGGCCATTCGCGTAAAAAAAGGCGAAAGTGTACAACTTATGCTGGTGCCGCCTAAAAGCCGGCAATGAACTTACGCTCGTACGCTGGCTCGCTCGCTCGCGTGTGCGTGCTATTAAGCGTAGTGCGAGGGGCGTTTCAATTATTGAGGTCAAGCGCAGTCATGAAGTGGCAACTACTTAGTGCCACTCACTGTCGTTGTCGTTGTTGTTGTTGTTGTTGTCGTCATAGTCATCATCGTCGTCGTCGTCATAGTCATCATCTTCATAGCGGCAGTCACAGACGTAGTCATAGTATTTAGTAGTAGTTTTTATTTGGTCACTCACTGCCAGTCTAAGTGTATAAGTAAGCGAGTTAGTGAGCAAATGAGTGACTGACTGAGTGAGTGGCTGAGTGAGTGAACGAGTAAGCGAATGAGTGAGTAAAGTACTAAGAAGGAACGAGTGCGTGCGTAACGCATAAGTTGCGGCTTTTGATGACCGTGATGGTTGTTGGTTTCGTTGGTTTCGCTGGTTCGTTGTTATTAAAGTTGCCGTAATAACCGAGCTAATTTGGATAATGGTTTGTCAAAACGAGTAGGTTGTTGTAATAACAAAATAAGTAGAGCGTAGTCTGTTGTGAATGGTTAGCTGAAATTCATGGCAATAAAGCCTTGTTTTCTTAACAAACAATTATTGAAAAAGTATGATTGAAATTGTTTAACGAAACTGAGATTAAGAGCCAAAGATAAATAGTATTAAAAGTATAAACAAGACACGAAGCGCAAATTAATGAAAGAGCAGAGCTCAAATAAGTTAATTAGTTTAATTTGAAGTAAAGAAAAAATAAGTTTCTGTAGGGAAAATAACAAATTTAAAAGTTGAATTAATGAAAACTTATACGACTTTCAATAAAGTTTTGCAAAGCATTGAACAAAAAATTAACATTCGATCAATCAGTCTGAGGACTGAACTACATTTCCACAAAGATATAAGATTACGGTCTCGGGTACGAACTCCAATGGTGCCAATACTTTTGTCCGGCCATGGAATATATATTTGACTGCTAAGAAGGTTGAAGAAATAGACTTGGGATCATGGAAAATATCAACGATTGGAGCCTATACTGTAATATTATGATTATCTAACCATATTAACACAACGAACTTACATTGGATAACCCTTCATCTTCAAAGCACAAGGCTCAAAGACCAAACAACTTAGGTCAGACAATTACTTAGCTATTACATTGTCAGAACAAATCAACTGGCAACACGTTCAGTTGTCTTCTTAACCAAAAAATATTGTATATTATAACGTATTAAACCAATCATAAATGAAGTACTATAAACGGTAGCCCACCGAAACAACCAGACGAAGTAGCGGAAGAAGAAGAGTCAACCCGTCAATGTTAAATGCTAATACACAAATAAAGCATTTAAGCTTTCACCCACATGCACATAAATTCTAGATTTCTGACTTTATAGACCATAAAGATTGTTTATGAAGTTAAGAAAACCATGCGACGTCATAAAACCTGAAATGATGGAATGGATTGGAAACTCCACATACTCAGACTTACACACACACACACACTCACACAGAGAGACAAACCGAGACGTCGTATATGGAGACAATACATGTACAAGAATGAACTCTCGCTCAAAACTTTAAAGTGACGCAGATCATAAAATTTTGCCATTCATAAACAGCTTAAATTGTTTTTGAAATATGTATAGCATAATTTAAGGAGCTTTCAAAAATGTTGAGTTGTTAAAAATGTATACTAAAAGGCGCGCCAAAGTCGATGAGCATGCATAAAACAAAATGAAAATAAACACATGAAAAAGTGAATAGCAACAACAACAATATTTTTTTATTAAATAATAATATAACGATAACTAATTTAATACTGTCAACGATGTGTGTAGAGGTGGGCAGATCGACGATTATATTGTAATATTATTTAATAAATTTCTGTAATGTACACTTGAATGTGGCACAGCGCACAGCGACGAATATTTCCCAATTGGATATAGACAGCGGCGAGTGTGGCATATTCTCTGTGTGTGTGTGTGTGTATGAATAAAGTGTTTGGCGTTGCGGTGAGGTGAGGTGAGGCGTTGATGGCAGATAGGGAATGCGTGTGAGGGGGTAGACAGTTTGGAGCGTTGGCTACAGTTGCTGCCTATTAACCACATTTTAAGCATAATTGAATTTCGTGCATAAATTTGGTTTATGTGGCATACTTTTGGGCGCGCCAGGGGACATGGATGCCAAGCATGGCATCAGCGCAAATAACGAACCAACGAATGAACAAATGTCAGTACCAACGACAGCAACAGCAACAACAGCAACAACAACAGAAACAACAACAGCAACGACGAAAGCAACTGCGACAGCGTCAAGGCAGATTATTACATTATTTACTGTGCGAGACGCAATGGGAACGGCCGCTCAAATGGGTGGGTAGTTGGTGGTTAAGAAGTTCGAGTAAGTAGATAGATTGGCAGTTAAGGCACGGCGTGCTAAGTGAGAGTACAGTGTGTCGACACGAAACAGGTGGTTCAGTGCCCGACAGCCAGCCTCAGTGTCAGTCAGCACGCTCCTCGTCCTCCGACCGCACGTTCCATTCCGTCTGACTAGCATGGCAAAATATAAAAACCGAAAATATTTATTAAATTTGGCTTTTATTACCCAGTGAGTGCGTTCGACAAGCGACGCAAAGTAGGCTACAGTTTGGTGCGCGCACAAACACCGTACTTCCTTTTTCCGTTCACTCATACCGTTGCACGACATCGATGTGCGTGTGTGGTTCATTAGAGGTAAAAACAAAAGCGCAACAATTTCTTTTTATGAATATTACAACAATTTATTAAAATGCTTTATATTTCTGTGTTTTATTTTTTTATATGCATGCTTTGCGGCTTATTAAGAACATTGAAGCTTTTTACAATACCTTAGCGGTCTGCAAAATCCAAATGCGTACTGAGCGTTACATGGCCGAATAATTCGACCAAGCACAGGCATTGCCTCAAGACACGCTGTCGATGAGTTTATTATTAGCCACAGGGGAACGAACAGATTTACCCTGACAGGCATCCTTATTCGTCGAATATGCACAGTGGTCTTTTATTTATAGAAACTGTCAGCACAAGTCTCGAGATCTACAATGTCGACTTCGACTTTCATCAATGTATGGAGCAATGAACTGAAAAGAAAGCAATTTTGCGCTCCAATCACTGAAAACATGTTTCGTGCTCGTTGTGAGTATCAACTCAGCCTACTCGACAAAGCGCACCATCGACGTTTGGCGTATCTAATTTTGTAAACAATATCATAACGATTATCTCATTATTGTTGTGCCACAACCTCATCGCCAGAATTCCATTCAGACGTGCCGAGAGGCACATGCAAGTTCACTCGCCTTTTTCCGGATTTTCGATAAATACCTCAGGTTTTAACTGATCCAATAATCGAA
The DNA here is from genome assembly GCA_037044515.1 of Phortica magna. Classification (NCBI taxonomy): domain Eukaryota; kingdom Metazoa; phylum Arthropoda; class Insecta; order Diptera; family Drosophilidae; genus Phortica; species Phortica magna. The sequence goes on along the minus strand of JBAMBP010000975.1, from coordinate 67,319 downwards.
TTTCTACTGTACATCTGATTTGCTTTACGGCTTCGATGGCATTCTCCAGATAAGAAGTGATAACATATTCTATTGAAACCATCGATTAGGAGTAAATTGGCATTTCCAGATTTTTTATTGATTAACTCAAGTACTTAATTTACGGTTAGCTTAACTCAATAAAGATTTCCGGTGGCTCGTGGCATTTCATAAGTTTGTTTACGTTTAGGGTTTTTCTAATATCAACAAGCAATTGATCGATCCAATAATCAAGTGTTGATATGAAGAGGAAGCGGGTATTTCCCATACTGACTGTTTTTAATAAATACAATAATTTTGAAATAGAAACTGTAAAAGAAAACAGACAATTTTTTTTTAAAGGCATATTTATCAAGATTGTTCTTAACTTAGGTTAAGAACAAATTTTCAACAATGAATGCACTTATGTTACTGTGGCTTACATGACACATACGGCAGTCCGGCATCCAAAATTGGTCTCTTGGGTATTCGAAAATGATGTCTCTGGTACGTCGTGCTTTGTAACATATGAGTCTTAATAATTGAATTTCAAGATGTGTAAAGTTTTCACTTGTCAACAATTCTCAGCTTCACTTTAATTTAGAAAACCGCAATTTTAATATCGAAGTAATCCTAATGAACATTTGCTACCTCTCCTATTGTTTTTTGCAGCACTTAATATACTTAAAGCATTTACGACTTAGACAATTCTCAAGAGCTTTTATTTTAATAAAAAAAACAAAAAAAAGAGATGTATAAACCGCAACGTTAGTCTAAATGAAACCGCCATTACCACCGACATCAGTAACACTTGTTAACTGCTGGTGGCTGTTAAACGTGGCAATTCTAATATGAAGTAAGTCAAACTATGTAGCATAGTACAAACATACATACATATATGATCGTACGTGTGCCTTTTGCACGACCTACGTTATTAGAAAGAACGCAATGGCATGGCATTGCATGGCAAGACAACGCAAGGCAAGACAAGACAGATTACAGCCTAGAACCATTACCTTACTCATTTTTCAAAATATTAATAACAAGTCAAAGCATAAAAACAAGACAAAGTGCAGTCAGTCAGCAGTTGGGCACAAGCAGACCGAAACCCCGACTGCGTCTTAACAAGTAAAGGAAATAAAGAAATGGAAACGAAACGAAGCAAAACAAAACAAAACAAGACAAAACGAATGAAATCATGTTGACTGCGCACAGCAGAAAAACGTCAGCATTGTGAATGACGACGATGAGGAGAGCACGTTGGATGTGTGTAACGGGCATGCAAAGACAGGCATGAAAGGACATCACGGAATAGCGCAGAATTGTGCGACAAAAGACACACTATGCTATAAGCAAAGAATGGCATAAGAAATCGGCGGCATATGTAAACCCATGTCGTGCCGTTATTATTACGATGATGCTGCCGCTGCCACTGCCGCTGTTACTGATGCCGATTTCTCTAGCACGCCTGCCACGGTCATACTCTTTCATTTGATGCCAACGCGCGCGCGGCAGACGTGACACATGCGTCGCACTCATCGCACACGTTGCCGCCAACAAGTCCTACACAATCTAACCTTACACTTTACGTTGCTTGGCTTTGGTTACTTGCTCCTACTGCCTTCTGCCTCACTCTTTTTGGTTTTTTTTAATCTACTCACAGACATTTTTCTTTCAATGCGATTTTCTTTTATATATGTATATGTATTTTTCTTGTTTTATTCTGATTTTTTGTTGCTGTTGTTGTTTTTTTTACGGGCGCTCGCTCACTCGCTATTTTTTCTATTTGTCACTAAGATAAGTGTTTGTAGTTTTTCTTTGATATCCAACAAAAGGCGGACGAAATGGCAGTGGCAAAAAATCTAAATCCAACTCTTAACTGAGACGACGAACGTGCTTTTGTGTGCGCAACGCATCAAGCATGCATGGTGCCAAAGCAGAGCAGAGCCAAGCAGAGTAGAGCCGTGCCGAGCATCATCACTAGCCCAGCCAAGTCGACAATACAGTCTAAAAATATGTGTGGGCGTTATGGTGGGCGTGGTTGTGTGTACAAACATGGTGTGAGTCATGGTTGCTGTAAGTTCCATCGTTCCTACGCGCGCAATAAAGACGAAGAAGATGAAGAACATCGTAGTCAACTCAACTAAGAGTCGCTGCAGATGAGTCTTTGCGGATAAGAAGAATAGTCAACTGTCATGTCATGTGTGTAGTTCGACTAGAAGTTGAGACGATTTCCACAACTAAGACGTTGTTGAAGGTGAAGGCGACGTTGAAGTCGAAGTCGCATTCGAAGATGGGCGGTTGCCGATAAGGTTGAGCACGAGGCGGACATCTATGTTGCAGAGTTGCTCGTACAGCATAAAGTATGGCATACGATTTCGCACAAAAAGCGGTTTTTTGTCATTTTATATGCCACTGCGCTAGTTTATCGAAGTTTTTCTATATTTTTGTTTTTTTTTTATTTATTTCGTTTTTTTTTTTTGCTTGTGTCGTAGTCAGCTCGTGCTGCTGCTTAAAGCAGTCGCTCAACCAGTCCAACCAAGTTAAACAAGTAGTCGTTACAAAAAAGCAGAAAAAAAGGCACAACATTTGAGGCAAAATCCCGGTTAGCTAGACATCGCAGTCGTAATAGATATCAACAACTTTTTGACGCTTTTACTGTACCAATATGTATGTGTGTGTGTGTGTGTGTGTGTGCATGTGTGCTTTCAACAATTTCGCTTGGGTCAGTAACGGGGAAATGCGCTTGGACAGTTACCGGCCGTCAGCCGCAGTCAGTTAGATAAAAACTCGCTGCCGCTCGCTCGGGTTATGGCTGTCAATTCGGTGTAAGACTCAACTTGGCGTTGCCACTAAATTAAAAATGAACTTGCAGCCAAGTACAATAAAAAAAATAAAACTATAGCAAAAAAATAAATTGCGAATTCATGGTCATATGCTTTTTGCCATGTGTGTGTTTATTTTTAGCATTTATTTCTTACGGAAGCGTCTCAAAAATGATGATAGACAGAACGACAAGTAACCGTATTTTGTGATAAGCACATATTTTATTTATTTATTTTATTTTTTTGAGACAATAATTGACATTTGCTTAATTGCGCCTTAAATCGTATTTGTACAAAACTTGGTTTCTTGGTTATAAGTTACAATTAACGATTACCGTGCATGATTTGTAACTGCACAAGCTGATAACAGCAAACCGCTTTTCAACACAACAAAGCGTAAACAGCGTAAATAACGGCATTGATAAGCTCAGCAGTTAATAAATTCCCATAATGTCAGTTAAATCCGTAGTCAAGGACGTAGTCGGGGGGATCATTAACATAAATAAGTTAGGGTTGTTAAAATTTGAATTCAATTTTGAGAATAGTGACAGTATTGATTAGGAAATGTTGCTTCACTTGATATATGATGTATGATAGAGGATATACATGATATATGTAAGGTATTATAATGATCTCTAATGAGATATAATAAAAAATGTTACTGGATCCAAAACAAATTCTCTTTTTCTTCAGTGAGTTTCTCTTAGATTACCAAATCGCAAATTCCCAACTGCATTCCTATCAGTTCCAGATTGATTTTTTATGACAGAGAAACTTTTCCGTCTACTCGAAATAGATAAGTAAGGTACATGAAGCAAAAATTACTTTTTTTAAGAACCAGAAAATTGACTTCTGCGATTTGGTATTTGCCTCAAACTGAAATGTTAAAATATTTACGGTACCGCCCTCATCGACAAGCGCCACAAGCTGAGCTGCAACATTTTATTTTAGCCTTGTGTTATAAGCGATTAATCATTGAAAAAGCAGGCTGGTTTTCTTAGACAGCGTCAAACCCCCTTTGCCAAGTGTTAAGTACGCCCTTGCCCATAATAAAAACCACAGTTACTCAGAATCAATTTTCAAATCGAGCAAGTGACGTTATTGCTTAGTTTTAGCAGAGTATAGGAAATTTACAACCAATGTGATAATGACAAGCGAGACAAGAAGAAAGACTAAGGTCATTAGATAGGCTTTCCAGAGAAAATTTATGACATTTGACTCATCGTCTGAAATAAAGGCAACTCGTGCATGATCCGAACTGATAAAGTTGACTATAAAACGACAGAAACAAAGCTTTGCAGACTTTAGTTTAGTAACTTAGTCACTAACAAGATGAAATACTTTTGCTTAGCTGCGTGCTTCTTCGCCGCCTTGTTGGCACAGTCAGGTGCAAGCCCTGTGCAGGAGTTTCCCTTCGGACGCATCGTGAATGGCACCAATGCGTCCATCGAGGAACATCCGTATCAGGTCTCCATACAGACACTGACCGGCAGCCATTTCTGTGGCGGCAGCATCATTGACTCCTATACCGTTGTGACCGCCGCGCATTGCATGCAGACGTACAAGGCCAACGAACTGCAAATCCGACTGGGCAGCTCACAACGCGCCAGTGGCGGCGAACTGGTGACCGTGCGTGCCTTCAAATACCACGAGGACTACAACAGCACCATAATGATCAACGATGTTGCTGTGATCAAATTGGACACGCCCGTGCGTGAAACAGCGAAACTGCGTTACGTCAAATTGGCCGACAAAACACCGGCTACGGGCACACAGGCCGTTGTCAGCGGCTGGGGTACAACATGCTTCATCTTATGCGGTTTGACACAGCAGTTGCTCAAAGTAGAGGTCGAAATCGTTCAACAAACGGAGTGCTCTTCGCCGACGTACAAATATGGCACACAGGTACGTGAGACTATGGTTTGTGCACATGGCGCCGACGGTGCGAAGAGCGATGCCTGCCAGGGTGATTCCGGTGGCCCGCTTGTGGCTGACAACAAACTTGTCGGCGTTGTGTCCTGGGGCAGCGGCTGTGCCTGGTCCGGTTATCCCGGTGTCTATGCGGATGTTGCGGCGCTGCGTGAATGGATTGAAAAAACGGCAAAGACATTGTAAATTCCACAACGACGACATTAATGTTTAAACTTTTGCGTTACGTTAACAACTAATGAAGAAAAAGCTGTGCAGTATTAAATAATTTTTGTCTGCTTGCCAGCGAAAGTTTGCCGTCGTCTAGTATATTTGTTTGTTGTATGTTTTGCTTGTGCTTAGCTGCTGGAGACGCGTTGAGCGAAGTCTCGTTTCATATCGTTTGGTTTAGTTTAGTTTGGTTTGGTTTGGTTTGCCGTTATCGTTTTTCGGCGTGTTTACTTTAAAAATTAAACACTCGCACACGCCTTGCAGCCAAAGGCGGTTGGTAGTTGGAAGTTGCTTGTTTGGTGAGATGCGCCAAGTCGATCGAAATATGAAATGGTGTGGTTTGGGCATGGCTTAACCTAGACTGTCTCTGTCTCTGTGTCTGTGTCTTTGGTATTTCTTGCTGTGCTCTTGGCTGTGTGCCGAGCAATCGTGCTGCCGTGCTACCGTGCTGCTCCTATATATCACTTGGTTGCGTGGCGTCACGTTTTTGCTTTACACTTGCAACAGCGTCAGACTTGCTACGAGTATATATACATGCTCCTTACTTTGTATTTTTTTTTTTTTTATTTTTTGTGTGTGTCTGTTTTGGCTAAAAGCAACACACCCACCGTTTATTTTTAACGTACTCGGCTTAGTGTTGCTGTTGTTATTATTATTATTGTTGTTGTTGTTGCCATTGCTGCTGCTGCTTCTACTACTGCCATGTCTTTACGGAATTTTGATTAAAAATGTTTTTAGATATTAGATAATGTTCGCTTTTTGCATAAGACTACTAAAGAAAAACTTGGCTTAAATGACTATCTGTGTGTGTGTGCGTATCTCTACAGAACTTTGTATTTGTAACGTCCATCCATCTAATTTTGTTGTGTTGTTGCTGTTGGCTGTGTCGCTTCGCGTCGTTTGCCTAAAAGGCTGCTAAATGTTTCGCTCGTACAGTTTGTTTCATTTTATTGCAGTAGGCGTGTCGCATTCGCTCGTCTTTCGAATAAAGCTGTTAAATACTTAAATGTGATTTATGGCATGCGATATGCATACAACATTCGCAACTGTCGGTTGAAGTTTCATGTTTACTCAACAACAAAACTTTTGCATATTCTTATTGGCAATGCCACAAAAACAACAATAAAAGTAAAACAGCAACAACAACGACAACAATAATAATAGCACAACACAAGAAACGTCAAGAACGACAACGAGGACAACGAGGACAACAACATACCAGACAAATGGCGTAGAAAATAGTTTAAGTTGAGTTCAGTTCAGCTCAGCTCAGCTCCGTTGGCCCCACGCCCCCCCTGTCTTAACTCACCATTCATTCGTTGACAATGGACGACTTGGCGGTATGAGTGTCACGCTTGGCATGTCTCTCCTAGTTCACGAGTGCTTCGAATGAAGGTCGTGCTTGGAATTTCTCAAAAGCTGTTGATTGCTCTTGAAATTTTTATCATATTTTTGTTGTTTACACGAATCTGATTCCTCTAAAGTAAACTTGAGGATATTGTACAAAGGCGGAATTTTTCACACCTGGTCGGGGTTGATACTTCTTTAAACGAAGTGACTTTGAGGCCTTCATCGTGCGTGGACTGCATAAGTTGATGTGCTTAGACAACGGAAACGCAAGAAAAAAAAAAACAAAATATATGTTTACTCTTGTCATATATTCTAAATTCGTTTATTATATGGGGATGATATACAGCACGACTTGTCAGGATTTGTCGCTGTATTAAAAGTCAACACGATTCGTAGACAAAACAAAAAATAATGTTTTCCACCACCCGAGCAAATGCCATAAGGATCTCATGTCACTCTAATGTCACAATGCGCATTACACACAATACAATAGAGTACTACAACTTTCTCATGTAGTTTGCAACACATACAAAACATATAAATTCTTGATCAACATGACAGCCTGAGTTGATACTACGTTCAACTATTTGTTTGTCTGCTTGAACCGCATTTTAAATGTTGTCTTCAAATTGCATTCCTTTGAGGTTTGAGTATCTTGCACACCAAACGACTGCACACGAATTTAAGAATCGCTTGAGATATATTTTATAACAATAACAATTAATGAGCAGGCACGACTGAGCAATTCGATAATGAAAAGCAAACAATGATAAACAAAAAATTCAAAATATAATCAGAAAAAAATATTTACACACAAATAAATGGAAAAAGGCGAAACAAACAAAAAAATTAATGATTAAATGAAAGTTCACAGAAGAAATTCAACAATGTTTTATACAAACAATGCCATTAACCGACTGCGAATTGTAAACACTTTAATTGAGTAAATAATATTTAACTACTTTCGTTAATACTGATTTTAAATTAAAAAGAAACGTCATTAATATTGAATTAAAAAATACGTAGAAATATCTGAAATTATTATATATTTTTTTGGCTATCAAAAATTCTCGTAATATATCAGATACATTAATATTTTGTATGGTAAAAGCCGATACAGCGGATATAGGCGTAGATGCTAGATAATAACAGTTTTGGTTTCTAAGCAATAATCCGAAGTTATCCAAATAAATCTTCTAAAAAGATGATGTATTCTACTACACTAAAATACAAATTTGAATCAAATATTTGTTCTAAAAACAAATTAATCATCTTAAAATAATTTATATATTATTTATTACTAAACATTCTTTTATTAAGATTCAAGTTGTCAAGGGTATATACATTTCGTGAAGACCGAAATAATTTTTTCATTATTTTATTTAATGCTTAACGTTTTTTCGTGGCGTGAAAAATTTGCAAAATATAAGATTTTCATTGGTCTTCATTTTGTGCGCCCGTGAACTAGAGGTTTTCAAGATGATTTTATAAGCCGGAGACAATAACAAAACAGAGCACTAAGCCTCATGCACACTTCTTGTAGGTTATTTAAAGAGGGGCTTAATATATTTTGATAAGCATGCAATTGTTTTTGACAATTCAAACCTATGTATAGTCCAGGAAAATATTTTCAGTAATAGAATATCATATGTAACTTAAAGCTACATAGTTACATAGAGAGTCTGACGTTCACTTATAAGACATTTGGTGTTTTCTTTTAGTTATGAAATTTATTTCAGTGTTATTTTGCATAATTTCTAAGTTTAATTGAAGACTACGTCATGGCTTTCTTCGTTGCTTAAATTTGCGTTTAGCTTTATTTTTCGATCTCGGTGGAATTATTTGTATGTACGAATATCGCGTCGACTTTTTAATTTGTGCGGGAGTCGTAATTATCATAAATGGCACCTTTTTTGTTGTTATTATTGCCGACGTAGAACTTGGTTCAATAGTTTTAATTAAAGTTGAACCGTGCTTTAAAGTCAAAGAAGACTGGAAGACAGAAATCTCCTTTGTTGGCGCCAATGTCGTTGATAGATTATCATTTACCGAGTTGATGCTTGGCGATTCTGTTGACGACTCGCTCAATACGGACGTGCTTGTTGTGCTGCCAAATTGTATGGACTCAAGCACGGTAAGCTCAGTATTGTTTGACTCGCTGTTTGTTGATACCAAAGTTATTGAATCGATCACTGCTGGCTTCGCTGTGCTGAACACGTGATCAACTGGCGTGGTTGTATCTAAAATTTCTTCTATCTCATCTATCATATCGAATATTTCTTCGCTTTTTAAATGACTATCATCAGCTTCTGTAGTTGTACCCATTTTGTATTGAGACCGCCATGGTCTTAATGTAATATTTTTTCGTTTCTTTCTTGTGGTCTCTATAGTTGTTTTCTCTGTTGTTTGTTTTATTGCGACGGTTGTAAATTCATATTCCTCTATTTCGTCTATTATATCGACAAGTCTTTCACTTTTTACATCTCTGCTTGTCGCAACCAGCGACGAGTCAGTTTCAAAACCGCTTGGTTCTGTTGTTGAGGGTGTTTTCTCTGACTCGATCTCTTGTAACTCTCTGTTGACGCCTAAGTTTTCGATCCAAAGTGGCGTGTTTGTTGTTGATTCAAACTGCAATGTTTGCTGTGTGATTGCCGTTGACTCGATTTCACTTGCGATTGATTCTGTCGGTTCCGACCTTGTAGTCACTTCATGTTCTGCCAATTCATCGACCATATCCATTTGTTTATTTTGCTTATAATTATTTCTGTTTGTCACTAAGGCCGTGGTAAATTCATATAAATTGAACTCAGTTGTGGTTTCCATGTCCATTTCGTTGCGCTTTGTTGCACTTGTTGCTCTGTTTTCTAATACTTCATCAACCACATCGACAATATTTTCACTTCGAAGTCGAGTTCGTTTTCTTCTAACTCTTAGATTTGACTTTGTTTCTTGACAAATGTGTGTTAAAACCAACAGCAACAAAAAATACTTCATCGTGCAACTTTCAGATAACAGAAACTGTTTGTTTTTCAAAGTTCGTTGACAAACACGTTGACAAAACCGATTTGTTGCGGTTGATTTCAATTACATCATACAATTATATAAATGTTTGGAACAAAACTAATGACAAAGTAAGTGATATCAATACGAGAAGTAAAACTTCAAGCTAGACATTTTGATTTTGTTTTGCCATCCAGAAACACCTTATTGATTTGTTTACTTTAAGACTCCCTTTTGAAGACTGAAATAAAGGCTTGTTGAGTCAAGCAGCTCAAGTTAAAAAAGTAAAATTTAAAAGTGTTTCAATCCAATTTGTATCTCTTCAACTATCTTTGGTTTTGTTTTAGTTTGGTCTAATTTCCAACCAAATTGAGTTACTGTGCCTGTCTCTGGTCTTGAATGTTATGCTTGTTGAAATCGTTGCCTTTGAGACTTTTTGCTATCAGTTTTGTTGTTTTTATTGGTATTTTCAATATTTTAATAAATGATGATGTCGAGATCACACTTCAATTTGTACCAGAATCTCGTTTCATCATTTGAATGTATAAATTATATATGTATTTACGTTTTTATCAAACAAAGGCAGCCCAGAATCTTTATTTCCAAACTCGGATCAATGCGATTTATTGGCTCTTGTCGGTATTACATCATTTAAGGTCCATTTTGCTAGATCGATAGCTTGAAACTATAATAATATCAACTAGAGAGCAATAAATCACACTGTGGAAAATTAATTGGTTCAGAGCTTTACGCTCTATTAGGCATACTTTAAACTTAAAAAAAAATACTAAATTGTATATAAGTACATCTTTTTTTCACGCTAAAATATAAAATATCTGATAAAGTCCGACCGAGAAGCTAAAAATAAGTGGTAAAGATCAATAAACTGATGATTCAATCGACACTTGATTATAACTCATGCTCGAATATGAGTTTTGAAAAAATACCAAGTTTATATTTTTAAATAACGAAAACTTTTTTACAAACAGTATGCATGAGCATAGATTGATTTTGTTTGCTGTATAACATTTTCTCTTTTTTCAGATGTTTTTTTTTTTCGATTTTTACACAAGTTAACAAGCTGAATGAGAATAGTTCACTTCATCCTGCTGACACTTGAGTTGCCCGAGTTTGCTCTTCAAAATGAGTGCTCTGCAAGCACTTATGTGCAAGGGTCGAACCTTGTTCTATAAAAAAGAAAAAACAAATAAACCAAACACATGAAAGGAAAGAAAAAAAAAAACATAAATAGTTTTTTTTGTCCTATTTTTCTTACAATTGCAGTCTTTAGCCGTCTTACATTAATTGATTGACGTAAAATGCCTTACAAATAACATGAACGCAAGTTTAAAATAAACTCAAAACGCAATCGGATTTATAACTGTCAATTTTCACAAATATATATCACAGTTAAATTGAATTTGCGGATTAAACCACATGTAACAGTGGCAAATAAAATCCGAAGAAGTGAAGTGCATGTGTGATGTGTTTCTGTGTTTCTCTGTGTGTGTGTGTGTGTGTGTGTGTGTGTGTGTGTAAGTACTTCTAATATCCTGCCACAAAATTTGTTGAAAGCTCATCGATGAAGCGAGCAAACAACGCTAAAACTATTGCGTATTGTATTACCAAAAGACAGACAGTTGGACGGACAGACAGACAGACAAACAGTTAGTCGGCAAATATCGCATATAACGAACTTACAAACTCTTCAATTTCAAAAAGATAACAATTTTAATTATAAAAACAAAAAATAACAGACATTTTCGCAATATTTGTAACCGCAGAAATATTCGGTTTTTTTTTTTTACGTGTATGCACATGAGTGTATATTGTAATATATATGAGTATATGCCATATAAATAAATGGGAAATTCTATAGAGCGATATCAGTGCGTGTATACGTGTATGATGAATGTGTCGGATTGCGGATGATATGCGGAAGCGAATTTAAATTTAAGTACATTTACCATTGAAGCATTAAAATGAAATTGAAATGAAAAATACAGTACAACACGGACGACAGGTAATCGTAATCTATATACGAGTACATGTTTGGAAGTATATGCGTTATAACACTTACGAGTATATCGTACATGTGACAAAGAGGCAGTGAGCGTGATAGAGAGAAAGCGTTTGGGCGTTATAGAGTCTAGATGGGAAGCAGTTGGGAAGCGTTACTGATTGCAATAAAGTGTTGGGAAAAAGGACAAGCGGAAAACGGTGACAACAAGTACGAAGCTGAGTTATGATGACAGTGACAGTGAACGAACGAAGTAACGAACATAAGAGCGAGCGAACGAACGAATGAACCGTTATTATGAGCGTATTTTAAGTATAAATATCTCATATGTTTATGACATAATGACAGCCGGCTTTTCCGACCACACTCACACACACACACACACACACACACAGTCAAACATGCTCATACACATTGAGACAGACAGCCAGCTTGGCAGGCAAGGAGACAGGATGGCAGTCAGTCAGTCACTCTCATAGTCGCCCAGGCAACAACTGACACATCAAACAACTGTTAAAGTATCGCACAGTCAACTGTGCCGCCGCCATATCGACTACCAAAAACGACAACGACAGCGACGTCGACGACGACGATGACGACGACGTGCCAAGCAAGCAAACAGTTTATATGTGTTAACATTTGAGCGACTGTCTGACAGTTATGACTGGGATTCAAATGTAATCAGCAATTTTCGCACAGCTCGCAGAGAGTTAAGTTGCCGTTGCCGTTTACCATTACGAGGCTGAAAGTTAAATTCTGTAGAACTTTTTATTCCCTTGTTTTTTTTTTTTTTTACAGTTTATTGCCTGCACGAGCGCATAGGTGAAGCAAAGCATCATATTGTCATGCCAAAAACAGCAAAAACAAACAAAGTCAAAGACGTGGCATGAAAATATTACAATGCCCACACACACACACAAACACAGCATAATATTTACAAATATCCACAAAAAAAATACACAGAAAAAAAATTCAGGAGCATTATACTTAAATCGACAAAATCGGGTTTGAAAGTCCGTCAAGCATGAATGTTCTCATATCAAGTAAAATATTCTCAATTCAAGCTTTTTTTTTAGGTATGAATATTATAATATATAATTATATATTGGAATAATTTATTGGACGCTTTTTATGACACCAATAAAACTTAATCCGAGACCATTGTGTTCTTGAAATAAGTTTACATAATTCTTGAATCAACACCTGACAAAACTTTAACTATGTCCACAAAAAATTTTATCTAGACCACTTTGATCTTCGATTATTTGAATCGAGACCCAGTAGTTCAGCAAACTGTTTTTGTTATTATCAATTTAATTAATTTTATTTTTAATTTTATATTATATTGTAAATTTATAATCATAAACATTATTTATATAATTATTATAATTAAATTGGCGATTGGTGATTATTTATTATATATAATAAACAATAAACCTCTAGTCTCCCAGAGGATTGAACCTCTGTTCCATAGATCAACACACTAAACTCTGACCCGCAAAAGGAAATGTAGAGATCTTTGATATTTGATAAATTTCATTTATTTGTATGAGAGAAAAAATGTAAGTTTTGTAAAACATGAATATTCGGTGTCACAGGAAATTGAACATCATAACTTCTGACCATAGCAACACTGAGATATTTGATAGTTTATTTATTTATATAAAGAAAGCTTAAAGTTACGGAAATTACAAGTCAACATAGGAGGCTGCTAGAGCTCTTGGAGCATGGATATTCAAAAAATTTTATTTATTTAGTCATTATTGTCCAAAGGAGTATGAACAAATAAGCGATTTCGATATTAAGTAAAAATCTTACTCATTTCAAGAACACTTAGACCAATTACAACTTAATTTGGTGTGTTGTTGATTCAAGTACAATCCTTGCGGCTCTTAGGCCGGCATTTTTTTCTCTGTGTACATCTACATACATATACACTGAACACCCATCATGCTATGCCACAATATAAAACTCATTTTGTGGTTTCTGCGTGATTTTCTTTGCATTGTGCGCAACTGTTTGTGGCATTCAATGTGGCCTCAATGGCGTTTTTGGCAAAATTTTACACACTCTCTCAACACAAGTTCATCAATCATATTTAAATCAATTAAGTGGCTTCATGTGTTGACTTTACTCAGCCGCACTCGACTGCTCACTTACCTTACCTCACTTACGCACTCAATGCGTTTGCCATTTGCATTTGCCATTTGCCATCATTGACAGCCTTGTGCCTTGTATCTTTGTTAGTGTCTTAATAGTTAAATTTAATAAGTTTGTAGCAGAGGCACTCATTCACTAATTAATTAAATCGAAACAAATTTACGCTACTGTTGACAACTATGATGACGATGATGATGTTGATGTTGAGCTACTTTGCACTTGAGTCTTGCACGCATAAAGTTGTTCTTGTATTTTTGTGCTTTTTATTTTATGGCACAATTAATGCTTAAGTGCAAATAATTAAATTATGCAAAGCTTTAACATGTTCGTTACTGAAATTTGCAGCGCGTTGTGTAAACATCGGTTTCATGTTGAATGAAAGTGTTGAAAACTTAAAGAATGAAGATTTTTTATTATTTAATTCACTTAATTACTCATTTACTCAACACCAAAAAACTTAAACTTAATTTTCCAAATCATGGTCCGTGCAACGCCGAATTTTTTGCGTATCTAATTGACACGACTTCTCGGGCACAAGCTTGAAGGCCAAGTCGCGATGCTTGCAATTGAAGGTATCCATTATGCACTGATTGGGAAATTCATGCATGCAAATGCCATTTGTCGCACAGATTGGATTTAATTCGAACTTGGTGCAAAGCAAGTCGCAATCTTGCTCTGTGGGCAACGCAGGAACTTCAGGCGCAGGCACGACAATGGCGACGACTTCGGAAGATGCGCCAACATTCGGAAGACCCTTGTTGGGCATGCCAGCATTCTGTAAGTCCTTGTGAGGCAGACCAACATTCGGAAGACCGACATTTGGGAGACCAACATTTGGTAGACCAACATTTGGAAGACCAATATTTGGGAGACCAACATTTGGCAGACCAACATTTGGAAGACCGACATTTGGAAGACCGACATTTGGAAGACCAACATTTGGAAGACCGACATTCGGCAGACCGGCATTAGCATTGCCATCGTTTGTTACGCCTTTTTTAGGCATGCCGGATTCAGAGTCTTGGATTGAACGCATTTTTCGCACCACCTTATGTGGAATACCATGATTTGGCAGGCCAGGATTGGGTATGCCTGTGTTGGGCAAACCGTGATTTGGCATTCCTTTATTGGGTATCCCATGGTTTGGAATGCCTTGATTCGGTCGACCGTCGTTCTCCAGCACACGAAGAGCGCGCCTTTCTCGCACCGCCGCCACAGGTGGCAACACTGTAGTCGTGACGGGCACAGCATCCGTTGTCACCTCAATGTCTGTCTCTGTTGTCAACTCTGGCTCCATTGTGGTCGTCGTCTCATCTTCACTTTCTGGCAGCAACGTTGTTGTTGTTTCAGTTACGCCGTCGCTTTCCGTCGTAGTGGGCACCACCTGCGCTGTGACCGCACACAGCAACACTTCATGCAATGAAGGGTAACGAAATAAATACACTAGACAAGAAACTCAAACCATTGTCTGAACTTACCTGTGGTCCATATCAGTAAAGACTTCATGTTGTTTGCGCTTTGTGGCACGTTTCTGATTTGTTGTCCTTGAGCAGTCAGACGACGGCTTATATACAAACACAGTTTGTGCCATAAAGATAAGCGACACATTTAAATTCGAACATTTGAGTTTGACAAACCGGTTCGGATGCCGATGCCGATTCATGCCATGATTCACTGCGTGCTGCACCTGTTGCGCAATGCTTGCCGGCAATTACCGGTAACCGGTCTGGGTTGAGACACTTTATGACTTCAGACAGATGCGTTAAATTTGGAACATTTATGTTAATTAAAATTGTCATAAAAAAACATGCGTTTGCTTGGTAGAAAGTGTTTTTGCCACTTCATTAAATGCTGCTAATAATAATGCATGCAAATTTATTGGTTCATAATGTATTTGGGCATACAAGTTAAGAAGAAAGTGAATGACTTTTGCTTAGATTTAAGATAAGTTAAACAACACCGTTGAGAATAAAGTCTTTATAACAAAAAAGGAAAACAAACTTGTTGCTAACTTATTTGTCGCACTATGTGATTTGATAAAAGACTTTGGCGTGTATCATTTGTTATGTTATGTGCTTCAATAGTAACAACAATTAATCATGATGACAATTTTACTAAACTTTACTGCAACAAAGCCATTAGGCCTAGGCCAGCGTTTAAATCAACCTTTGAATTGAGCACGTACAACGCCAATGCCAAGCGCCATTAATCTACGCCACCTCAAGCCAAGCTGAGCCAGGCCAAGTCAGCCAAGCCACCCAATGATGTTAACACAAGCAAGCATTGAACAGCATTGAACTTTATACAATATTTTTTTAAGGCTTTCCTTTTTTCAAAAATGTTGCACACGCCCACTTAAAGTGTAGACTAAAAGTATGTCATATTTTATTAATAATTTTTATTACACAGGCCCATGTTTTGAAAGAAAGTGAGGATGATGAAAAGGCAAAGGAAAAGGAGAGCGAAAAAAGAACATGAACGAGCATACAAACAACTACATCATAAACCCCAAACTATATTTTTGTTAAAAGTCATTTGAGTGCAAAACTCGTAAAACTTTTGCCACAAGTGAGGGAGGCAACTAAAGGCAACTAAAGGCAAGGCAAGTGGCATGGTGTGTTAAAACGCTGAATTGAAGCAAACTGAGCAATACAGAAGGCAAGCAAGAGCACTGGCAGCAGCTCAGAATCAGCAGCAGTAGCAGAACCACTCATTACTCATTTGCCATAACTTTTCGTTGACTTTTCATATTTGTAACTTGTAGATACACAGAGCCAGAGTCAGCGTCAGCTTCGGAATCAGTAACAGTGTAAAAGAGCAAGATAGCATAAAGCATAGCATGGCTAGATGGCATGAGCAGCTAAGCCGTCAGTCCACGAACTCTGCGTGCATATAAACTCATTATACACTCATATTGATTTTGCTAACCATTAAATACAAGCTAAGCGAAAAAAATGAGAAAAAAACAAGCAGTCAGGCAGTGGCAGAGGCAGCGGCAGTTAGAATAGTAGTACAGCATAGAAAAAAAAGAAAATATAGAAAATGTAATGGGAGTAAAAAAACATGCCACACCAACTTGTGGCCACTTATACAAACTTGCACACACACACACACATAGACAAATCGCATGCTATAAATTCTGCACTTAAAAAGTTTGCGTTTTTTGGATTTTCATCGTTGTCGTTGTTATTGTCGTCGTCGTCGTCGTCATCGTTGTCGTTGTAGTCCTCAACATCATCGTTGTCGGCGCAATTTTAGCGCTCAAACATCGGCAATGTGCTCGTGTCCTCGAATATGATTTCTTTTCCTTTTTTTGCTATTTTTTATTTTTTTTATTTTATTTGTTGTCGTTTTTGTTTTTTTTTTTTTTTTTGGCAGACTCTCTTTTGCCTTTTGTTATTTTTTGTAATTTTCGTAGGCTTTTCATAATCCGCCCAAAAGTTGAACTTTTGTATTTTGCCATTGTCTGGCTGAGTTTGTTAGAATTTGTTTGTTCGTTTGGGCCGTCTTACCGTGCCTTTTGTTTTGGCCCCCAAACTCCACCAAACTCAACATCCTCGATAGGATTTTGTAACTTTGGCAACTGTAATATATTTCATAACTCGCCTCATTCCTCATATCCCATACCTCATGCTGCCTGCTCAGCTCAATGCTGTGCTGTTCGGTTCTGCTCTGTTCTACATGGCTTTGCTCTATTGCTCAGCAAAGCCATTTTAGCTTGCCACCATTTTTTACAGTGACATAGATTCTGAAGATGTAGGCGTTACGCATACGTATGTTCCTACATGTGTTTTATTGCCTAAAAGTCGGCAACAACAAATGTTAATGTTCATGTTCATGTTCATGCCCATGTTCGTGCGCACTACACACACACACACACACATACATACACACACATAAACTCATATAAATGTACATATGTACATTCATTCATACATTCATTTCCTACACTTACCTAAAGCCTTCCCACACCGTCGCGTCGCTTTACTCTTCGCCCACCTTACTTAGCCATGCTTTGCTAATATCCCTTGAATATGCCTAATGATTGTGAAAGTTATTTCGGACGAGGTTTTTCAGCTACGACTTCGACTCCGACTGCGGCTTCAACTTCAACGACTTCGACAACGACTTTTGCTTTGCCTTTGGTCCGTTGCTTTTTCTTCGAATTAATACTTATGCAGTTTAAAGTATGAAAACAAATTTTCTACGCCAGATGAAGTGGAAATTCCTTACCTTTTGCAAAAGCGTACTTTAATCAAAAGTTAAACTCCTTCAAAAGTGCTCAAGGAGTTATTTTTCTTTTTTTTTATTTATTATTATTTTCATATACATAAATATACATATATATCTTCTTGTTTTTTTTTTTTTGCTTAGGCAAATGTCTGTGCTTTGATTTGTTAAAGCATACTCGCAGGCATGCTGGCACGTTTCACGCTTTTTGCGTAGGCTTTGCCGTTCTTTCATTTTGAAATGAAGTACCAAAAAGTATGCTTTGTAAGTTTTCGCTTTTACCTTAAACATAGATTTGCCAAAAGCGTCAAAATGTCTATTGGTGTCAGTGCCGAAATCTCTATGTTCGTGTGTGTGTGTGTTTGAATTTGAGTCTTTGTGTGCGTGTCTAAGGGGAAAAGTGAAAGCCGAAAACGTTTTTAGGCTCGGTAAACTTTGCAAGTCTTTAAACTTTTCTACTTTAACGTTTTGTTATTACAATTCACAGCATGCACTATGTCTGAAGACACTGGCACAGCTGGAGTTGTACACATTATATTAGCTGTCTTATGGTATTTTATTGCTAAAGCGGGCATTGCAAGTGCTAAGTTCTTCAACAACTTTCCTTGCCTTCTTAGCGGTGAGGGTATAAATATTTTTTTTTTTTAGGTATCATAAGTACTTTGGCGAGTTCAAGCACGTTGGTATTTTCTGCTGCTGTTTTTTTTAGCAGTCCATTTTATTTGGTCGTGAGCTGGTCGCCAAATCGCTTAATATAAACACATCTAATATATGCAAGCCTAGTTTGTGCAAATCTTGCAGCATGGTGTGGCATAATTCCTATTTTGAAAAAGCAAATCAAAAGAAGTCTGCTCTATGTAAAAACACGACACCTTAACAATGACATTAAGCTTATGCCTTTTGTCTTCTGCCTTTTTCATATTCATGCTCTTATTGAGCTTATTGTTTTTCATCACATGCAACTTCCGTCTAAACTAAACGTTGCCCTAATCCGTGCCATTCAATTCTACTTTACCTGCTTTAGTTCTTTGAACATCTTAGTCTGATTTATTCTTATCAAGTTTGTGCCATCATTCTTTATTCTGCTTGTCTGTGTTTTTCTCATCAATGCTGTATTTATATTACACTTTTCCTCAACTGTTCTTTGCTTTATACAACTCTTACCCACATTCTACTCTACTCAACACAATTTGCATTTACAATTTCTTCTTCCCACTCTAACACATATTCCACAATTGAAAACAAATCTACACATACTCTTCTAAATTCTGCTCTTTCATTTCTGCATAGACTAGGCTATTTTTTTTTTTTTCAATGACTATTCAAAGCCCGCCTCTGCTTATCTGTTTTTCAACTCCATACTTTTCTCTACTTTTTTCTTATCGTTCGTACTTATTTCGTTTGTCGTTTCAATTCAACAAAGATCTCTGAAGCACGTGCATCTTAACTTCATATATGCTTTTATGCGTCAACGTGTTCTAAACAATTGGTTTTAATCTCTCTCAGTATTTTGGAAATCCATTTAGAACTTCAATCTTCATTAAGTTAGCTTGAATGTTGATTTACCAATGCCGAATGCCAAAAGCTATGCAGCAATTTTCTTCGCACATAACTCGGTTGCTTTTAGCATATGTAAGCAGCAATACCATGATACGTCATAACAAGTGTTAAGAATCAGTTATGTCTTTCACTGTCTTCAACTTTTAGCTTAGCACCCTTTTCAATATTTTTTTTTTTGTTTTTGTTTTTGTTACTTATTTTGTTTTGTTTTGTTGTTACCTTTCCGTCAGCATAAGCTTAAAAGTATGCTGCAAGAAATTGTTTTTCTTGCTCAGTAGTCAACACATAAACTAAAGTATAACCAAATTGAAGTCACTTCTGCACACTTTTAATAGCTTTCCTCTCGAACAGTTTTCGTTTTCGTTTTCATTTTGGTTTTCCTACGCAAAACCCACTATATGCGCCAACTTGTTATCGAACGACCCATCGTCAACGGCCTTAACATTGCTATGCCGTAGCAAGATGAGCACGTTTTCGCTCGCTCCTTTTACCATTCACCTTCGTTGCCTTTGATATTCAATACTTTATTTCATCGCCGGTTTATGTCTTAATCCCACTTTTGCTACCTTTCGCACTTTTCTCTCATCTTGTAATATGATCTAATCCCTGAAAGTATGCTATGGAAATGTATCTTTTGCCTGCTTGTTTATGTGTAAAAGCATGCTACGTGCACTACGCGTTATATTAGAACTAAATTCAGCACAGTTTGCCAGCATTTTGGCGGTGACGAGTCGGTTTATTTTTCGTTTTTTTTTAAATATTTAATATTTATTGATTTTATACTTGTGTGTAAGTTTACAGTATTTCTCTATTTTAGCGCTACTCTTCTAAGACACTCGTCGCTCGCACTTCGCACAAGTCCTTAGCATTTTAATAGCAAAGTTTGACCATCATCTGACATTCTTCTCACTTCTTGACCACATTTGTTATTCTACACCACTTTTACACGCTTCTACAATTTCACTTTTGTCTTTCATACACACAAGAGTTGCCGCCTTCCATTGACGCAGCCTACACACACAGACTCCGAAGCAAAGTTCAAACCTGCTGTCATCCTTTAGAAAATGGCAAGTGCATTCTCAGGCATGTTTTTTTTTATCTCTTTTGTAATTTAAGTCAACCTTGTTGCTGCAGCTGACTTTAAAACCCATACACGAACGCCTCAAACTATGCACTATAAAAACGTTGTAAAACAAAACACAAAAAAAAAAAGAAAATAACAACTTTATTAAAAAAAAAGCAAACATTAAAAAAACAAATGAGCGCAGAATTGAATGAGTTTTACTTAGGCAAATAGCAATGTGCACAAACGTAATCATAAAACAAAAGCAATTATTCTGTATATATAAAGTTTATTTGCGAAATTTCCCTCCATTAAAAATTAAATAAAAACAAAAATATTTGCACAAGAACTTCTCACTTTTCACATACATACATATGTACATGCATATCCACATACATATTGTACAATACACCCAATACACAACATCACTCGACAAGGCCACAAATTGCAATTTGCAAACATCAACACTGCCGCTACTGAAAAAATGCATGCAAGCGTATAAAAAGAAAAGTTCAAGTGAAACCAGAAAAGCGGAAGAACTCTACTGAAAAAGTATTTCTACCCAAAAACGAAAAACTATTAACTTGTTTTGTTGCACTGTGTCTCTGTCTCTCTGTCTTGCTGTCTTGCTGTCTCATACCATTTTACGCTTACGCTCTCTGTCTCGCTTATGCTGGCTTACGCCTTGCCAGTGTGTTGGCGTTTACACATGTTATCATAATTGCTGCATACTTGCAGGCATTTAAAAAGTACACCCAAAGGAGGCAAAAGCATTGCCGAAACTTACTGTGTTGTTGTTTGCAAGATATGAAGACGACATAAATGTTGCATACGCGTCTGTTGTGGTATGCTGTATATTTATGCTGCTGCCTCTTCGTTTTTTTCTTTATGAGGCGAACATTCTCAGACTCAGACAGTGACTGAGACTGAGACTGAGAATCAGACGCAGTCGTCAGACTGAAATGCGTCTGTCAGTGTCGTCTGTCAGTGTGTCTTGTATGCTTTCATGCTATGCTATTTTATTTGTCTGTCTGTCTGTTGGTCCGACTGACGATCTTTCTCTCTCTCTCTCTCTCTTTCTCACTGTCACTGTCAGTCGTGCTGACACGCATAAGTTTTTCAAGTAGGTATTTCAGTCTTATGCAGCCGCCTCGGTTTTTCGGCTACCTTCGAATTGAAGTTTAACTACAAAAACAAAAATCCAAAAAAAAAGGAGCAGAAAACAAGTGGAAAAGGAAATATATGTTTGTATAGGTAAGTATGCATGTATGTTTGGTATATATGTATGTATGCCATATGCTTTAAGTTGCGCTTGCAACTCATCAAAGGCTCTGCCAGACCACAATGGCTGTGAGACCCAAGTGTGCGACAGTTTGTACTCTGGCTCTTTACTGCTACTCACTCTATGGAACTTTGCAATTGTTGAAATTTTTACGCTTAAGTGATTTTTTGTGTAGCATACTTTTGGGTGCACTTGGTGCTGATGCTGCCGCCGCCGCCGCTGTCACCGCTAGCGAGAACGACTTGGTCGCTGTGTTTTGGTAGTTTTACTTGGAGTAGTTTTGCTTTTCTTACATTTTAAAGTAGCTACACCCAAGTCCCGCACACACACACACACACACACTCGCAGACACACACCGCGTTAAGAATAACATTTTGTGCTTACAATACAGAATACAAAAATGAAAAAAAAAAAAACTTGTAGCAGCATTTGAGGCGCGTGTACTGCCAAAAAGAAAAAAAAAGTCGCTTTGAAGCTCGCTTGGCTTGGCTAAATGCTTTTGAAATTCATAAAAAATGCATAGCAATATTTTCTAAGTTGCTTTTTCCAAAAAAAATAAGCCAAAAATAAAAAAATAAACCTATTTTTTTTTTCACTTGTGCGCTTTTTCCTCATCATGACTGCGTCACTTCATCTTCATTCTGTCGTTCATTTTTTTTTTTTTGTGCTTTTTTGCGAGGCGTCGTAATTGCGTCTTCTTTGACTAAATTGCGTTATTATTTTCGGTACTATTTTTTTTTTTCGTTTTCTTTATGCTCATGCTCCTTCTTACTTTCTATCATTCTTAAGTCGACACTTTGGCGTAAATGTCTTCAATTCTACTACCAAAAAGCTCATATCGCATCGGCATCATCTTCAACGATGCTTTCTAAGTCGTCGTTGTCTTCATTGTCTCTCATAATTTGACTGACATTCTTAATCTGAGTGTCATATTTTCTATGCTTCCGCTGATGTCTTCTTTGCTGATATTCTCTTTTTTTTTATTTATTTATTTTTGTTGTTTTTTTCGGATTTATTTTGCCTCACCAGCAGCAAGATTTCTTGTTAGTCGTTCACTCACTGCCGCGCAACGTTCACGTTTATTAAACATTTATTGTGTTTGTTCTGCTTCCGGTACAATTTGTTTTAGGTTTCCTTCCGCTCTACTCTTACTCTCAACAGCAGCACCAACACCAACGCCAACAACAGCCAAAAGTTCCTTAGCGACGCCGACGCCGGTTGCTCTTCACTTCATGCCTAGGCTAACGCCCCAACATTGAAGCCGCATCAGCATCAGCATCAACAGCAAAAAAATAAATACGTATAAAATAAAAAAAAAAAACCCCTCACTCAAGTTAAATCTGAAACCGTTTACACATCAACAACTTCGCACACACTTTTAGCGACGTTTGCCAGCCCCTTCCGTTTATGCTACCAAAACCTCCGCCGCCACTGCGCTCATCAGTCGCTGCCGCCTTTCGGCATCAGCTTACAAAAGGCTCAAGTGTATAGCATTGAATTATCTCTCAGTTGTTGTCGCAGCAAGCAAAGCAAAGCAAAACAAACGATCACAAAAAAGAAAACAAAAAAAAAAAAGACAACACCAAAAAAAATAAAGTAAAATAAGCGCAAGCAAAAAAAGTGTAGCATGCTTTTAGGCTCGACGTTTTTTTTTTTTCGCTCAACGTTCTTCTACGAATTATATTTGTTTTATGTTGCGTGTGAAGATTTTCTACTGTGTTTTGTTTGTTGTTGTTATTGTTGTTGTTTTTGTTTTTTGCTGCTATGTTGTTATTTCGTCGTTCACTCAGCATTACTTAAAGCTTTTGTTAGAAGGCGCTCAAAATATTTAGTAGGCGTTGCGTATATTAGATACACTTCAGGCTCACTCACACGCTCGTTGGCCCAAGCCTAGACTGGTTAGAAAATTCGTTATCAACACCTGCGCCGGAAAAATACTTTCAGCACGCATTTCTTCATGCTACACACTGGCGCTTGGTCTTTGTTGCTGTTGCTGCTGCTGCTGGTGCTGCTGCTGGCGCTGGTGCTGGATCGAGTGACTCAAGTCACTTTATAAATTATGATTTGCGTCGAATAATAACACTAAAAACAAATATGCTATGCTATGAACGAAGACGGTTACGGGCCAGTGAAAATGCCTTTTTACACATTGCCAACAAGTTGTTGTTTTTGTTGCTGCTTATTTTTATATTTTTGTATATTATTTTTTTTTTCAACCATTGGGTTGTTGTTGCGCGCGCATTTGTTTGGTGGGTGGTTGTGTATCATTGCACGCGGGCATATCTTGCGAAAATATCAATTACAATTAAATAGATTAAACCTTATCATGCAACAACTGTCGCACAAGTGCCTTGACAACACCAACAACAACGACAACGACAACATTAATGGCAAAAGCAAAAGCAACAATGACGTCGACAACGTTGGCAAACGACATGAGCAGCAGCAAGAACAACAACAACAACAATGCAAGACAGTCGACGATATCAACTGCGACAAGGACAAAAGACGACAACAAGTATAACAACAAGCATGAAAACAAACAAGCAAACAGACACAACACACACACGCACACACGCACGATTGACTGACTGACTGACATGCACACACGCCACCGATAAACGCATATATACAAAATAAAAGCATACAACAAGGCGAAAAAAAGCAAAACGACAGACAGTCAGTGAATGTTTCTGTGTGTGTGTGTGTGACTCTCCGGACGACCAACGGTAAGAGTAACAGTAAAAACGCTTTACAAGATTAATGAACGTACAAAAGTTTAGAGACAATGACGCCGACGCCGACGCTTAGCACACGCTTACGCCACGGCTTCTTCTTGCGAGTAGAAACCAAAAAAAGAAGAAGCAGTAAAAAGCAAACAACAACAACAAAAGTGTGTAAGCTGACTTCGAGACAAAGTCGCCGTCGACTAACGTTGGTGGCAGCATTCAACCGCCAAAGCAACAACGCACATACAAAATGTATGGCATACACTTAGGCGCGCTGCTCGTCGGCGTCGCTTCACACGCCCATGCCAATGTCTCACGCTATAAGTCGTGAAATTTATTTTGGCGTAAATTTCATTTTACTAATCGAATCGATTCGTATTATTATTTCGATTTCTTTTTTTCTCATTTCATTTAACTTTTTTTGTTTTTTTGGTTTTTTATGCAACATTTTTTTTTGCTCCTTCTTTTTGGTTCAAGAACTTTCTTTGTCTTGGTGCGTGTGTCAGTTACATTTTTATTGTATTTTACGCTTGTCTAATGTTTTTTTTTTTTTTTGTTGCTGTTGTTGTTTGGTGAAATAGCAAAAGTTCAGGCTTATCATGAGACTGGCACAAGACAAGTAAATCATTATAGCGCCTTAATAGCGTTAATAGACTAACGTTTGTCTATATTTGTTTAGTTGTCTAAACAATGCCAAACAGAGAAAACACAAACTGACAATTCAAGTGGCAACTGTCACTTCTTTTCTTCATTGTTGTTGTTGTTGCTGTTCTGCTGTTTTTTCTCTGTCGTTCGCATGCACTCAGCCTTGACCTAATTTGCACTTTGTGAAGTATCTGTGTGTGTGTGTGTGAGTGTGCGTGTGTGTTCGTGTATGTTTAAGTAAGGGACATTATATATGTCAAGTTTATATGGTCCATGACGCTACTAACGCTGCTGGTGATGGCAATGGCGATGGTGATGGTGTTGCTGACAATGTTGATGCGTTTGATGGGCATATTGGGTCAGTGAGCTGTCAGCTGTGAGCAGTGTTCAGCTAGGTTTTTGGGCATGAATTGCGCTCTATCTTTGTTCGGCTTGGCTCTGCTCTGCTCTGCTCTGCTGGGCTGTCAAAAACACTCAAACTTAAGTTGCCATAACTTCATTTGGACGTGTATATTAGTGCGGCCAAGGGTGGCCTAAGTAACTTTACGTGTTTCTTATTAGCGTTATTATGACACATGATGCATAATGCTTGCTTCGACTTTGACGTAACGCACACTTTGGGCACAATTGCTCATTTATAAGACGATCGATTGGCAATGTTTTTTAAAGCTCTTCAATATGTACTTGAATTTTAATATGCAATACACAAAATTTTACACATGACCTCCAGTCAGTTTAGACTCATAACAAAAGTGAAGGTCTTTAACTTTGAATTCAAGATACCGAATAGTTTTTAAACTATCAATTTCGACTTTAAAATATCTGAGTGATAAGTTCACACTTTATTACTTTAAGACAAAGAGTCTGAATAACGATTACAAGAGATCACAAAATTTACATAGGGCCGATTCAAATTATAGAGTGTTAGTTCAAGTTACAGAGCGAATTATTTTTAAACAGTATATCATAGAGAAATCATCAAAATTTTTTTTTAAAGCGTCTAAACAGTTGCTCTGTTCTTGTCTACTTAAAGGTAAGTTAAGTAGAAGATCGTTAAGATTAAATGCTTTGACTTAGAGAGGTGTTCAAGTTAGCGAAAGTTTTCAGCTTAAACCGATTGCAACGCGAATTGGTAACCTTCTCACAGTCTTATTTCCAACGTGCTACAAAGCATGTATTGTTCGCAGTCTTCTTACCTAAAATGGCACAAAACGCTATAATAAAGGCACAATTTATAAATGTCTTTCACAAGTTCGCACAATCAACATTCATAGATCTTATCACAGCTTGACCATTTGGTATTTCTTTCATGGCACATGCCTAGTCCAATATCAAACGACTATGTCACCTTACTATCAGCTTGGTAAGAAGAGCCTCGTTAGCATTAAAACACTTTTGTACAAAAGCTTAACAATTGTCACACAATTGGACTTAAGCTATTGATTATAATGCCAACAACGTCCGAACCAATACAACAAGCTTTGCGTCTCGGCTCGGCTTGCCTCACGCTTTGAAAGTCATGTACGCGCATGTACGTCAATATCCTGTAACAAAGGATCCTTTTCTTTCTTCTTGTTTTTTTCAATGTTCGGCTGTGCTCCAACTCAACTCAACTTTACTCAATTCAACGCCAGGCAAGGCAAGGCAACTCAACACAATTCAACTCAACAACTCGACACCATTCAACTGAATTCCAGCATATGCTACAACACAAAGCCGTTGACATATTAAGAGTTAAAGCGTGATAAGCGCGCTGATACGCTTTCTATGTAAGACTGACGCCAACACCGCCCCGCCCACCGCTGCCGCCCTGCTGCTTGAACCCTATAAAGTGCTTTAGAACCCAACATAAGGCATTGTAGCGCATTTAAGCATTTAAGTAAAGCCGCATTCGCAATAACAACAACAACAACAACAACAACAATAGCAACAGCAACAGAAAAAAGCCGAAATAAAAGCAATAAAAAATACAATGAAATGAAACGAAACGAAATAATACAAAAATCAGTAAAAATAATAAGAAAAAAAAAAAAAGAAAAAGAAACAACAAAAACGAAAAGCGAAAAAAAACCTTTTTTTTCTGTTAATTTTCTGCTTATTGCTTCATTGTTGAGCTTAACGCTTGCTTAACAAAATTTTTCGATTTTTGCGCTTTTCGCAACAACAACAACAACACAAACAAATAATACGTACAAGATGAGCATGAGTGTGTAGGACAACGGAAAAACGATATTCCTGTTGTTGTTGTTTTTGTTGTTGTTACTATTAATATTGTTGTTGTGGCTGTTGATGATGAGACGTTGCAGATATTGTGCCTGACTAAGTTGTTATTATTATTATTGTTGTTTTTGTTGTTGTAATTGTTGCTCGTTGATTTCAGTTTCGATTATGCCATGCTCAATGCGCGCTCTCACACTCCTTCACTCACTCTCTCTCTCTCTCTCTAAATGCACTGTGCGCTTGTGACTTGTGGTCTATTTTTGTTGTTGTTTTCTTTGTTGTTTATCGTGCTTTATTTTTGCGAGTGAGCGAGCGAGCGAGCGCGCGCATTTACTATACGGCATTTTTATTATGCTTTGCGTTCGTTTTCAATACAAACACACACACACACACACACACACATACTAATATACATACGTGCATGCATTCAATCACATACAAACTTGGTAACATTGTGTTTTCTGTAAATTCTTTTTTTTTGTGTTTTGTTTTTGTTTTGTAGCTTTTTGGTTTGCCCATTTTCACATTACGCTACACTCATGGCCAAAAACACGAAAAAATGAAGAAGAAGAAGAAAAAACAACGAAAACAAAAACAAACAAAATAATAATGGCGAGACATTCACGGCAGGCTACATAACAAACCAACAGCAACAACAACAACAACGGTAACAACTAAAATTTAGTTTAGTTTTTCGGCCAGAGTCTAAGTCAACGTATTCGACGTCGTCGTCGTCGTCGTCGTCGTCAGTCTTGTTGACTCGCTGCTGTTGTTGTTGCTATTGTTGCTGCTGCTGCTGCTGATGATGTTGATGGCTTTATTGTTGTAGTTATTTTATTTTGCGCTATGCCACGCTTCTTCGCTGCGCTCCTCTACGACTTCCGTTTTAGGGCACAGCAACGGCAGCTCGACTACACTATCCTGTTCTGAGTAAAATAAAACCTAACGTAACAAACAAACAAACAAACGGCAAAAGATACAACAACAACAGCAACAACAATGAAAATATGTATAAACATACATACATACATACACAAGCAACTAAAATAGTTCGCCGCCATTTTTCGTGCCATTTTTGCTTTTTAATTGACATTTGTTTGTTTATGTGCATGTGTTTGTGTTTGTGTCTGTAGCGGGTTTTATGTTTCTATCTCTCATGCCTCGCTCATGTCCCTTTTTATCATTCCCTTGTCCATTCGTTCCTTCGTTCGTTTGCCCATACCAATACACACATTCATACATTCACACGCTTCATTTCTACTCTAACAATTCGTTTGTAGTAAAATAACAAAACAACAAAAGCAACAAAGAAAAGGAAAAAACAAAAACAAATTACTATAAACTGACAGCAGACATTTTTCGTAATTATTGCACAAAATTGATTTGATTTTTGGATTTTAATAAGTATTGACAGTATTTTTAATGAAGTAGTAAACGTGTTTAAGTGCTTTGTGCTTTAAGACAACAGCACTCACACATACACAGAGCCATACAAGTTCATTTGCACCTGCACACAGAAGGGATAAAAACTTTAAGACTCTTAAGTCTTAATGTTGGCACATTAAGCTAAGCTAATGGCGATCCTGCTGAAGGTAAATGGAAAGAAGAAGTCTTTTGCAAATGGCTTGGCACCTTCAACCTCATCAAATTAATTAAAAACCAGTAAGAAATTAAAGACTCTTCACGCCATATTTTTGTGCCGCTCCCATTTTTTTCGTGGCATCTTATCTCCTTATCATTTTAAAGGCGTATTTAAGTCTAAAATTTTGAAAATTCATTATTTTCTACATATTTTTTAAGTTTCAACCTTAAAGAATATGAGCCCAAAAAAATCTTTAGGAATTCTAATTATTTTGAGAGTCACCCGACCTGCTTGAGATGATTTCTCCAATTTTAATCAACGGTTACTGAAAATTTTGGATAAGTGTTTTTTAAATAACCCAATGTGTCAGAGATCATGGATTTTGAAATTTGTCTTGATTTTTTTTAAATCGCCGTTTTGTGAAAAATTAAGTTTCTGTTCCATGGCTTCCATTTTACAATATCATTACTAGCTGATTTTTTTTTAATTAACTCGGATTCTTATAAAAAACGGACATTTATAAAAAACGGGAAGATCAATTTTTTTTTTTTTTTATTATTTTTCGTTAGCTGAAAGTGCCCTTAAATTTTCATTGTAAATGATCATTGGTTTCCAGATAAATAGGAATAATTGGTTTTGGCCATGAGTTGCCTGTGCCATGCCCACTTTTGAATCAAAATAGTTTTCATTTGTATGAAAACTCTCCCTAAGAACATATAAAAGTATAAAATTTCAAGTCCGTTGATGAAGAAACAAAAAAGTTTTCCATATAATGACTAAAATTGGCTAACCTTCCTCTTTTTAATTTTTTATGCCAGGCGCCCATTCCAGCAGTCCGATCTCAAAGACTTCCAGACATTCAGTCTGGCTGGTTAAAAGACTCCTTTAGATAATTTTAGTCATACTAGTACATTTGACAACACTAAAGACTTTCAACATAGCAAGCAGTTACAAATTTGTCTTAATTCCGAAGTCCGTGTTTTAATAAGTTTTACAAATTCACAAGTTTACACCTTAATTTTTTCGGCTATTAAATATGGAGCGCATGGTCTTAGGCACTCCAGATGGCAGTCGGTTGTCGGTTAATAAAAAAACCACTCGTTTGCCTTCATATACGAACATTTTCGCTTCAATGTGTGGTAAGCCCATACCAAGACCACCGGAGACCTCAGAGATTTATGCCGACCAATGGCTTATCATATTCGGTTTTGATCAGATGGACACTGCAAGAGTATTACGACATTTCATAAGTTGCGGCACCATCGTGAACACTGTTTTTGGAACTGGCAATTGGATGCATGTGAAATATGCAAGACCTAACGAATGCATCAAAGCGCTGAGCTACAATGAAAGAATTATCTTTAATAACATAATGATCGGCGTCGCACGATGTACGGCGAGCGATATAATCGACATGGAAAACGACATAAAAAATCGCAATGAGTCGGCAGTCATATCGTCCGATGTAGTTGTACCACGAAGATGCAACAGTCTGCTTGACAAGTTGTTTAATTTTCTGTTTTAATTGGCTAAGATTTGTTTTGTTTTAGTTTCCAACACACACACACACATGTATTTTATTGATTTTAGCAATAAATATTAAACTATATTACGAAAAATAAGTTGATCACACAAAAAGAAGATTATGTGCAAAAAATAAACAGACAAACAGACAGAATAACATGTCTATATTACCTCGACTGGTCATCCTGATATCTACTTGATCTTGATATTTAAAAATATTTTGTATAGTCGGGAATATCTCCTTTGACTTCTTACAAACTTCAGGAAAAAGATGTAATAATATTCACATTTTTATTATTCGCTAAATAAAAACTAGTCGTTAGCTAACGAATTTGGGTCTAGTACCAAAATTACCCAAAGGTGATGCATATTCCCTTTAGTCCACATAACAGAATAATGTTCCATTTTCCTTATTAAGAAATTACATTGGAACTAGTATATGTGTGTAGAAGCTTTTCTCTAGAAGAAGACTAGTACAACACTAATTTTATATTCCCACAAATCTAATAGCGCTAATACACGCACCAGATGACATAAGCAAGAGCAACAGAGTGGTCTAAATTTTAAGAAAGCGTCATGTAATTTATGGACATCCCTTTGATATAAAACAGTACCTTTTCCTAATCAACCAGTACTAGCCATTTTTCAAAAGCCTTGAATTAAAGGACAAAAACTATAAAAGCATGAAAATCACATGGTAGACTCAGAAATCACAACTCTAAAAAATGCCGCCTGCTCCTCATTGCACCTCATTGCTCCTCAAATACTCATTTTCTAAAATTACAATATCACAACGCTAAAAGATAAAAGAGCTTCAAATCTGATATTTCATATGCAGGCTTTGTAAGAATACCTCTTCAAAATATTACACGCCACAAAACACCCCTTTTCACGCATTGTTGCCCCCCAAACACAATTAAATTGAAATTTGCAATAAATTTTGTATCTTTTTACCGATTTTCTTGAGATTTTAAAGAGAATTAAATTGGCAATTTTTTTATTTAAGATTTCGAGCGTGACATCGCTTACCGTGTTTTAGGGGTATTGTATTGTCTAGTGTACTCGACTGTACCAACACAAAATCGTATGACAAAACAGCAAGGTGAAAGAACTAGCAAATGTCGCAAGTATGAAGAGTGTTCTTATTCGAATTCTAGCGTAAAATCATATACACCATGAATATAAGAACAAGAAGTACTACACTGCGAATTCTAGTTCATCTGTGATAATAAAAAATTAAATACAATGAAGGCTGTCGTGGAATCACAACTACTTTAGCAGTTCTTTTATGCCTTCAAGTGAGCATTCGCCAAACGCATTACGCTTTGTTGTTCAGCAAACATGACTAGAAACTATAAAATTCGTGCAGCCACAGGAGACATGGCGCAATTAGCTTTCACTTTCTTGGCAGTACATGTTTTCGTATATTGATTTTCAGAACCACTGCTACCCAACCAAGCAATCGACTAAAAGCAATGACACTCGACTAGTTTTTTAGCGCAGCTGTGGTGGCATATTGCCCACGGACATTGCTAATTAGAGCGGCACAAGCAGAAGATACGAAAACGATTCATGCCGTTTTACGTTTGACATTTAAGGGTTAAAGTTGTTACTACTTAGTCTGATTAACGCATACGGAAACTTCTCCGAGCAATAAAATCAAGCCACAAGCACAAACTTATGCAAGACAACAAACAACGCATGCGAAAGTAGCAAAGACTTTACCCAAAAAAAAAAAAAACAAAAGTAAAAAATAAGACCGGAAAACCGAAAGTCACGCATCAACAGTGCGCCTAAATTTATGCAACACATGTTACGAAAATGCCTGCTGGCGTTAATTAACCAACAAGGCGTGTGTTTTTAACGCACACCGAGCGCACACACACACATGCCTCGTGTCTATTGGCAAACGCTGTTGGGCTTTTGTCTCCATTTGACTTAAACCTTCGACGTTTATGCCAAAAATTAATTGAATATTGAATTACGAGCAAGCATACAAAAAACTAATAAAATAAAATCAAAACAGAAAACAAACAAAAAAAAAAGAGACATGACAAGGGCAAAAAAAGAGTGTTTCATTTTTATCTTTTGTTACGTGTGGCAGCGCACGAAACAGACTAAAATACATATTTCATTTGATTTTATTTAATTTCATTTAAGTAAATATTTTTGCTTACTTGACTCACTGACTGACTGAGTGACTGAATGGCCGACTGCCTGCTTGCTTGCCTGATTTAGACTAACAGACTTGCCTGACGAAATTTATGCAACACACATGCACACACGCATGAACAAACACACACACACACACACACACTCACACACAAACAAACAAACACTCAGTCATACGCTCATATACTCACGCACGCACAGTCAACGGCACGAGCAGACACACATTGCACGCTTTAAGGCCTCATTTTTTTTTTTCGGGGGGTGGGGGGTTATACTCGTGTATAAGCCAAACGAGAACTAAGCGTAAATATATGGCATACATAAATTTACAAATCGACAAATATGTCATACTCAATACAATGCAAAATACATATAAATTAATGTAGGCGTACGCTGGGCGCTATATGCGCATGTGTGTGCTTATGTTTGTGTATGTATGTATGTATGTATGTAGGTGTACATTTGATGGACAATGTTTGCTTATCGCACAGCTCAGCTTAGTTCAGCTCAGCTCAGCTCTGCTCATTCGGACGCAGTACAGCAACTGGACATGCGTTACAACTTGGCTAACGCACCCAACACAGTGACCAACAGTAGTGAACGCCTAAATGACCAACCAAAAAAACATTTCGGCCTGACCAACACGTTAACCAGACAACGTTGTCGCTACGTCGTGTTGAGTTCACTTCAGTTCGGTTCAGTTTAGTTTAGTTCAGTTGCGTTGCGTTACGTTATGTTATATTGCGTACAAGTAATGCCTGGCTGGCTGCCTGTACGGTTGGCCTGTGCCCTTTTGTGTGCGCCTAAATGTATGCAAGATAGCATCTGTTTTCGTCGTCGTCAACGACGTTGAAGCCTTACACATGGCTTTGCTTGCTTGCTTGCTTACTTGCCTGCTTATTCGCTTGCCTGACTGACTGACTGAATGACTGCTTCACTGTCGAGCTGCTTAGCTGCATGGTTTAGTGTACATGTGTGTGTATCTGACTGTGTAAATACATATTACATATGTATGCGTATTAGGCGCAAATATTGAGGCTTTACTTAAACAGCATTAACTTGAAATTAACATGTCGAAAGGTAGTCTTGCCAAATGGGCACACACACACATGCAGACACACATACAACTGGGCAACATGTGTTTAAATTTGCCATTGCCGTCATCATCATCATCAACAACAATAACAACAGCAACAACATCATCATCAGCAACATTATTATTACTGCAATCTTCGTCATACACATTCTTCCCATCTTCAACCTCATGCGCTCATGCACAAACCTCAACTGTATGATGTCCTTTACCCTCAACTCGTGTGCCAATTGCTTTTGCTTTTGCCTTTGCTTGTGCTGGTGCTGGTGCTGTTTTTGCTTTCTCACCCAAAGTATGCCACATTGTCGTAATGCCAATTTTGCTGTGAATTACTTTCCGGTTATATAAATATATGAAATTATTGGCAAGCCAATGTCGACATTGCCATCAACATCAAGATATGTATACGATGACTAAGCGGTATGCGTTTTCATAACTTAAGTGCCAAAGTGTATGCGTCGCTGCCAAGTGTTGTTAGTGTAAGGCAAGGCAGCACACAAAACAGGAAAAAAAAAAACACAGAAATGTATGAAAATATGAAAATAAAAAACATGGCAAAAACAAAAAAAAAAGTGGCAGTCAGCAAAAGTAAGCCAACAAGTTCAAGGCAAGCCTGCAGCGTTACTCAACTCAACTCAAGTCGAATCGACTCTACTCTACTCTACTCGATGCGACTCAACTTGACTGAACTCAATGACTCGCGCCCACATACTTACATATATATTGACTTTCAAACGAAACCAACCAAGAAACCAACCAACAAACCAAGCAAAGCGTAAAAGATACGAAAAGACGAAATGTTGAAAGTGAAAAAAAATGTAATGAAATGAAAAAAAAAAAAAGAGAAGCTCTGTAAAGAACCCCAAAACCGACAACTAACGCAAAATCCGCCCTGCAGCTAAAGGCGAAAAACTACCTTTAGCAATTTTCTTAAAAAATTCAATCTATCAAAAAACACGAGCCAACTTGAAAAATGAAGCAAATTCGTGTGAGATGAACAAACGTACTCATCGATAGAGCTGACGGGTCAGCAGGCTGGCAGACGGCAGACGGGCGGCTAGGCAGGCAGGCAGGCATTTGGTATGACAAGCAGCACCAGCATGGCAAAGCACGAAATAAAGTACGAACGTATGAAAGAATGAGCGCTTACGAGCGTATGAACAAGCGAACGTACAAACGAAGGAACGACCGACCGACCAACCATCCGACCGAAACGAGCGAGTGAGCATGCATGCAAGCTTATATAGATGGTAGTTGGACTCTTAGTACAAACTTTATAAATAAATAAAATTCACGTGCGACACGGCAAATCGGAAATTTTAGTACTAAAAAACTTAGCTGTAAAAACCAAAAGGTCGCGCACGAACTTCAACGACTCTGAATGTTGCCGAAGCACGCAAAGCCGTTACTTCGGCACACAAAGAGCACTCGTAAGAGCGTAAAACAGTTAATTTACTCTTTTTGGTGAATATTTTTTAGTACAAAGAGTCCTTTAGAGAGTGCCATGTTTCAAAGAACTCTTAAAGAACCTCTTTTCTATCTCTTCAAAACCTAGTTTGCAGATTTTTATAAAAGAGCTGAGATAAAATTACTTGTGACAAGATTGGTTCGCTCTTGAGTCATGGTAGATTTCTGTAAACCAAAATGAGTTTTGCAGCCTTTTGGCGACTTTGTCCGAAGAAGTTATTGTTTTGAGTTTTCTCCTCTTTTTGGTTTTGTTTTTTTTTTTTGGCACTAAAAACGTTCGAATATGATTTTTATATGACTTGAGTTTTATAGTTACTGGTTATAAACAGTGCGCTTGTAAAAGTATTAAATGTTAGCATTTGTTGCTCAGATATTGACACGATTTGTGTACAAATTTTTTTTTAGTTGGAAAGGACTAAAAAGCATAACAACAACAAAAATTACAACTTTTGAAAGAGTTTGAGCATTTGAACTGTTGAGGTAAATCTTTTTGCTTTTTATAGAGCATTTTATGGAGTAATTTGTTGACAGCAAAATTGACATTAAAATATCTTCAAGTTGAAGTAATAAATCGGTAATTTATTAGTTTTTATGACTTTAATAAAAAAAACTGTCGAATGTAAACAATAATTTGGAATTCAAGCAGCCGAGACATGATGATTTCATATTGTAATAAAATCGGGCTGTTATTGATTTCAACATATGCATGACTCAACTCTGTACTAACAAATAATACGATAGAGTTTCGTAAACGGATTAAAAAATGCAATAATATTATTTCAAAATAAATCTAATGTAAATCAATATGAGAAAACTACACACAGGTATCTCAAGTAAATATAAAGCGGTGTAGCAAATAATAAAGCATAGCTTAAGCTCAATAATAATAATAATCATAGAAGCTCACAAATAAGAACTGATTGGTTTTTTGTGGATCTGTTTATACGATCTAATCGCTGAGCCCAGCTTACAAAGTCTATTATCCTGTCTTCATACTTACATCACTTCTAATGGCGTTACTGAGCGAGAGAGAAGGAGTATCCTTAGCCCACTATAGAACCGCACGAGTCTACCCTTCAAATGTCAAGTCCTGAAGTACGAACCTATTCTGGCAACTCTATTAAGCACTGTTAATGGGAATATTGTATTATTATTTTAATAGAAATTTAACAGCATGTCGTATTATTGAGAGCAGATTGTTTCTCAATAAGCGAAAATCAAATTGACAACAGTGACTGAAATATGTAACCTTTTCAGTCTTCTATTAACGAAACTGTTAAAAACACTCTAAAAATATTTTTAATAGAGTTGCCAGAATAGTTTTTGAGAACTATTAGTGAGGTCGGACATGTCTAAATCCATTTCACTTGTCATGCTTAACTTACTTCCCTCTATCTATTTTTATACGTAAAATATTTTTGGTTTCAAGCAAACTTTGTACTTATTTATTAAAATAATCTGAAAACTGACTCGTCTCATAGAAAAATGTATTTTGGTAATTGTAATTTTTACTTTTATTTTTTTTTCTGATGCGACAACTTCAACAATTTAAATTTGTAAGAATTCCAATACATAAAAATACATATGTTGCCTACATTGATTTGAAATTAATCTGATTGAAACAGAACTCAAAGGTTCAGAGCACAATTTGTTTTTCAGTCCATTCAGGATAATCAACTTGCTTAAATGTTTTATTGTTTTTTTTTTTTATTGACATGGCTCCAGCTTATCGAATAATCCATGTGCCATCAAAACGCCAAGTTTTCAATTGAAAAAGTACACACATAATCAGTATCAACAACAACAAACAAACCGTTCAACTTCCTGGGTTGGTGCGCTCGAAGCCATTAAAATAATCATATTTTTTCAAACTGAATTCATCATTTCTGACAGCAAAATCCAATATGAAATCATTCAATTACATTTCCGCTGTTAAATTTCAACATATACTCAAATTTCCTGTTGCCTGAGCCATGTTCAAATAAAATGTGTAAATTTTATATTGTATACTTTTAGAAAATTGATATTTTTCAATATACATGCATATTATTATTTGCTTCGATCTTAGCAGCATCATGTAAACGGATACGAACAGAACATTCAACTTAAGCGAAAAGTTCAAATGAATCACGAATTTCGCAATAAATTTTGCACAAAAATAATTCTCTAATAAAATATACGAAAGAGAAAAAGAAAATGAAAAAGAGAGCAAAAAAAGGTCAATCGTCTTGACGTCGTGTGTAAGTGCATAAATTTAATAAAATGAAAATAAAGGCCAAAATTTAAATACCATTGACAGCTTTTTGGCAGCCCAGGCAGTCTGTCAGCCAAGCAGGCAGGCAGGCACACACAACCACGCCCCCAGTGCGTCCCAAAGCAACGCCCATGAATTGGTTCAAAGTTTATTTTATAACCAAGAAGCAATAAAAGAAAAATTATATTTTGATACGAAGTAACAAATGTTTTTTATTAGCCCGAAATGTGAGGCAAGTTGTGTCGAACTGAGCCGAGGCGAGCAAAAGGCAAACGAGACTCAAGTTAAATTTCGGATTGATTCGCTTTGGGGTTTCTAATAGAGTAAAGTAAGTAAAGCGGTTCTAAGTTTACCGCAAAAAAGAAAAAAACACAAAAAAAGAAATAAATAAACAAAAAACATAATCAAAAATCAAGAAAATGAAAAAGCAAACGAGCAAAATTCTTAACTTCAGTCATGTCGAAGACTTAATACGCTTTACTTGACATGTTTCTTCAAGCACTCAATGAAACATGTGCCTACCAATGTTGGTTCATTTCAGAAAATGTATGTAAGTATCTGTGTATGCAAACAAACTTTATTTCTTAACCTTCTGAAAAAAGTTTCTCATATAAGTGCTTTACATTCTACGAGTACTTCTTTGTTTTGTTGACCGCCTCTTTTTCTGAGAAGTACATTGAAGGCTTTTAACTACGAGTGTAAGCATAAAGCACATGAGTTTCACAACTAGCTTTGAAGTTGTGTTGAATCTGATCACAGGTACTGGAACCAGACTCACAGTAGGTTCGAAATGTGCGATACTTTCTGCTGTTTTCTAGGGCACAGCAACTTAACTGAGCATAGATCCCATCTAGCGTAGATCTCATCTAGCATAGATCCCATCTAGCATAGATCTTGAAAGTGGCGGACTTACCCAATATCTCGCGAACACTTTACTTGATGCATTCTTACTAGATCATCCAACATATTTCATGAAAAAATAAAGAAAGTTTTCATATAAAACAACTCTGTCAATATTAGAATGTGCAAATTTGTATGATAGCGCAATGCCGCTGACGTGTATATGATTTATGAAGCTTCGATTACGAAACATTTTCACAC
Organism: Phortica magna; assembly: GCA_037044515.1. Lineage (NCBI taxonomy): Eukaryota > Metazoa > Arthropoda > Insecta > Diptera > Drosophilidae > Phortica > Phortica magna. The sequence continues at coordinate 28,906 of JBAMBP010000975.1, read as the reverse complement.
TTTCGTGTTGAATGTTGAATGTTCATGTTGTTTTTATTTTTTTAGATTTTCAGCTTATTTTTATTTATTCAATATGTATTTTTTAACTTGTTTATACAGAGAAATGCAATTTCCACAGCCTAAACAACAATTTGCACAAGTATTTCAACTAAAATTCACAAATATTGCATATTATTCACTGATTCATTCACTCAATTGAATATCGATTATTGAGTGCGACTCGATTTGATACAAGTTGAGATACAAATTGCAAAAGGGTTTTCATGCTGCAGATGTCCATGTGCTTGTCTATATGTGTATGTATGTGTGTGTGTGTGTGTGTGTATAAGTGTATGTGTATAAATAATAGGAAATATCAAACGGCAAAAGCCAGAAATGCCATGCCTCAAATTCTTAAAATTTTTGCGGTTTACTTTTACCTCCTCGCAATGAACGACATGCCGCAACCGCAGACGCACTGATAAATTGATACAGATAATATTGTAACGAAAAAGCTTTGATATGTATGTATGTATGTGTATGTGTATGTGTGTGTGTGTGTGTGTATGACAGTATGTATAGCATCAAATATGCAAAAGTCATTAATAATTCATAAAATAAATTTTACAATAAAATTCAATTGATTGTGTAAATATTTTCTTTACCGCAAAGCTCGAGTGTATGAGAGCGCAAAAGCGAAATGCTTCAAGCGACGGAGATGAGTTCAGACGCATTTCAGTCATGGCCTTTGGCATATTGGCCTGTGTCGGTTTGATAAATGTGCACAAAATAAAACAACAACAACAACAAGAACAAGAACAAAATTGCGCAAAAATATAAAAAATAAAAAAAAAGGCAAACAATATTAAAAGAAGGAAAAATATTACTCATACACATAATGGTAACATCCTTTGCTTTGTTTAATGTTATTGTTTTCTTTTTGCGTACTTTTGTTATTGTTGTTGTTGTTGTTATTTCTCATATTTTTTATGCCGCAACAGAAAAATATTGAAATGAATTAATTATTCAAACTCGACAAAGTGAATGAGTCTAGCTGACTATGAGTGCTTTTTCGTATATATGCATAAGTACACATACATCTATATGTGTGTGTGTGTGTGTATGTTAGTGTACTCAATTATGCAATTTTAATTAACCACAAAAGGTATTTCAAGCAAGCAGGCAAGTGAAATAAAAACAACAAAAAAACAACACAACTTTCAAGTATGAAAAATCATTGCCCCTAAATGTATGCAAATATAAATGTGCAAAAAGACCGCCAGCGTAGGCGAAAGGCCAAAAAGGCATTTAAGCAGTCGACACACACACACACACACACACAGGCATAAGACAAAAGCCAACCTAAGCCTACCTTAGAAAATTCGTCAACAGATTTACGTAAACAGTTTCATTTCCTTTGCGTTTCCTAACCTGACTTGACTTGCGTTGACTTGTCTTGAATCAAAAACAACAAACAACAACAGCAACAACATGATTTTTGTACGGTTTATTTTCATGCTTTTCGATTTTTTTTTTTCGTTTTTCATTGTTTATTTTTTTGGGCGCTGCGCTGTTGTTGTTTTTCCGGTGTTAACTGGAAATTGAGCATGAAGCGCAAAAAATTAAAGAAAAACAAAATAAGGCGTAAAACGCACGGCACCAGAAAAAAAACGCGTAAGCATGAAGCAAAGGCAGCAAATCCATTTACACACACACACACACCCATACAGATACAGATACAGCGCACGTATAAGGCAACGCGACTTCGTTGTCAAACGCAAAATGGCAGAAAAAATTCCTTGCAAGAACTTCAAAAAGGTGCCACACCGCCGCCATCAGCAGCATCATCAGCATCATGGCCATCACCGACAACGCCATCGCCATAGCCGACGCTGACGACAACGACAACGACAACGACGACGAAAGATGATAATTCATTTAGTATGCATGACTTATTTTTCGCTCGCTCGTTTGTTTTTTCTATTTCGCTTAATAATTATTGCTTTTATAAGAAGAAAATTTGTTGTTTTTTTTTTCTGTTTTTTGTTACGTTTATTTTAGATTTCTCATTTCTTTTTTGTTGCATGTTTTTTGTTGCCTGAGTCCTGCGCGCCGTTGCTGTTTTTTGTTTTTTTGTCTTGTTGGGGTCCGGGTGGTCCTTTTTCCTGGCACAATCTGCTTTAGCGCATTAATTAAGAGCAAAATTGTCTTCTTTATGTTAAAAGCAACTGCGAAGAAGCACTTGAAAAGTTTTCGAGTTTCGACAACTTTTTACCTTTTGCAATTTGAGCCATGCTGAAAATATCATTTGAACCAATGAAAATTAAATGTGGCATAGCATGACTACTACAACACGCCTCAGCTTCAAACGTCTCGACTTACACAACAACAACAACAACAACTGTTACACAGCAAGTCAGTGTGAGTGTAAGAGTTGAGAGAGAGAGAGAAGGAGTTATAACGCACAAAGTTCAGATTCGCAGCAAGTTTAATTAAAGGGTAATTGAAATTTGGCGACAAATAAGCTTTTTGAAATTTAAGTGGCAACGCACAACGCAACACACAACGCAACGCATTAAAGCGGTCAAAGTGCGCCTTTTGCGCCTTTGTATATGCTATATACTTTATGCTACTTATACACAACCCACATACAACCAAACATACATACATACATAAACAGACACCCACGCTTATACATTAATAAACATAATTCCTCGCTTTGATTGACCTTGTTTGCATGGCATAGCGTGGCTTGGCATGGTGTGGCGTGGCATGGCAGGCGGCATGTTTAAGTAAGCGTCAAAGTACACTTTTCTACGCATTTCATGAAAACTTAAAAAATTAAATGAATTTCATTTTGTTTTCTCTTCATTTTGTTTTTCCTTTTTATGCTTTTCTGCTTTTGAGCGTCTTTGATGCAAAGTTCAACTTTGATGTATATTCAAATACTGCTTGATTATTGATAATGAGGCATTTAAGTCGTTAGCGCATTAAAATTGTTCAAAGTTTTTTTTTTTGTTTATTTTTTGCATTTTATTTTATTTTGTTTGTATATGAAATATACATAAATGAAACCGGCATGGCAAGTTATAATAATGTTATCATTATACATATATATATATATGTAAGTATGTGTGTAAATAAAGTTTGTATATCTGTTGGCTAATGAAAACAAGTCAAGTGCAAAAAGTTTGAAATAATCTCAACGCCTCCCGAAGGTGGAAAACTTTCAATTTGACGGCAGACAACTTTTCGACAATTGTATGGCATGCTACTGGCATATCATAAAGTTTTTCCCATCATGTTTTTTGTATTTGTGCAAATAATGATGAACCTTTCAAGACATATTAAAATGAATCGCCGATAACATTAAAGCGCACCAATGGTGTAAACATGAAAAAGGTCACTTTTATAGTAACAACATCATTAAATTCATTACATGCGTTGAGGTTTCTAAGCGTAAACGCAACAAAAGCCAAAACATGACGCAAAAAAAGTTCACTTTGTGGGTGGGCGGTCAACAATTCATGCCCAACGACGCCCAACTATAAAAAATAAACGCTCAACGTTTGTCATCTCGCACGTTTGTCTCTGTGTGTGTGGGTGTGTGTTTAAGTACAGTTGCGGTCAAAAAAATAGTAGTGCTTGAGGATATATGAAGTGAGCTGGAGACAGGTCGAGAGAAAACCTGAGCCAGGTAGGAAAATTAAAGCATGGCAGGAAAAAAAATGCACGTCCCTATAAAAGTGACCTAATAACAACAGAGAAAACTACGGGGCAATCCTTGCCTTACCACCCTTTCCTTCTAAGCGGAATTATCAGTAGACTGTATAAGCCTTTCCGAAAGATTAAAACAAATGTCTACAAGCCACGTATTCGGCACCTTGCGTGTATCCTTTGCTTTATCCTATTATAAGAACCAAATCGGGCATAACCTTACAGATATTTAATGCTGTTATATGACATATGACTTCTTAAGAAATTTTCGCCCACAGATGGCATTTCTAATACAATGTTTTAGTCAAACTTTGTTAAAAGAGACGTCGCCCAAATCATGATTAAAGATCCGACAGAGAATTTTGGTTATACAGTCGTATAAAGTATTACAGTCGTATAACCTCAGCCAACATTAAGAATAATATTATACAATTTAAATGATGAAAGACATTTGAGGAAATATGAGTCCATACTATATTTTTGACCGCAACTGTGTATGTGTGTGTGGGCCGTGGTCGCGCATGTTGCGTTGTATATATATTTACAAGAGGAGAGCGCAATGGCATAAAAATCGTTGATTAATTGCCAACATTTCCGTAGTCGTCGTCGTCGTCGTTGTCGTTGCGCAAATGTCCATGCGACACTTCCGCTGTTAAGGGGCCACTTTTATTGTCAATTTAATGTGCAAAAAAAATACAAAAAATAAAAATAAAAACAAACACAAAAAAAAACCAACTAAATAATAATCAAATGCACACATTTCTGTTGATTCACTTTGGGCCAATGGAGGCGATTTCTTTTTTTTTTATACTCATGCTGTTTGTTTGTATTTCTTTGTTGTTGTTGTTGTTGTGCTTGTCTTCTTTACTCGCTTATCTCTTGAGTACTAACTACCAGAATTTTACATTCATTATAGCTTTTATTACACGCCACCTTTCATTGAGCAGGCGCAAAAAAAATATGGGCCAAGCAGCAATACTCGACTTGTTTTGCTTTTGAGCTATGCCAGTGATTTTGCCTTCAACGAGCAGGACGACAGCGACGACGGTTGTGGCTGTTGTCCTTGCAAGCCTTGTTGGCAACAATGTTGTCGTTGTTGTTGTCGTTGTTATTGTTATCGTTGATGTTTGCGCGCTTGTTGTTCATCTTCTGCTTGTTGTCAATGGACTTATTTTTGTCTTAAAATACTCAAAATTATTATTGTCCTTTACTACTTCTAGCTCGTTTCGTTCGGTTCGGTTTGGTTTGGTTGTGGTCTCTTCTGCTCTGTTCGCCGTGCATTGGCCTGTTTTGGTCTCTAATGTTTATGCTTGTTCTATGCTTTCGGCCTACTCATGCTGAAGCGTCTATGCTGAGCTTTTGTCGCTTACTTAGCTTGTGCATTGCCCGTTTGTGTTTGGACGAACCTTCAACTCATCGACGTTGTTGCTGTTGTTGCTGTTCAAAATTGTTGCAAGTAGTGCACTTGCACTTTGTTTATCAGTCTATAGAATAGTAATACTTTTTTTTTTTTTTAGCCTTTGTCATACGCGCTCTCGCTCTGTCTTATGGTTTAGTGTTGTTGCAGGCAGTATTGGCATTGCTGTTGTTATGCCCTGCACAGAAGAGCAAAAGTACACGTAATTGGGCTAATGGATATTTCGGTACTAACACAATTTTGCTAATAAAGTTCGCAAACAGTAGCAGCAGAAACTGTTCAAGTCTTCTACACACACACACACACACACACAACACATGTACATGTACATGTACGCAACAACGACGTAGCCGTAGTCGATATAAGTGCATACTACAACACCCGCCGACCGTCGCGTCGCTCGATATGCTGACATCCTGCATCCTTTTGCTTTGCATTGCTTTTGCTTTGGTTTGCCATTTCTGCCTATCTTTCGGCATCTGCATACGCTTTGGCAATGGCATGCATTCATATGCGTGTCTATGTGTGAAATTGTGGCGCGTTTCAAGAGTTTCGCGTAATGAAAGCAATTAAGTTCGCTGCTGGCATTTCCTGCTAAACATGCCATGAGTGTATGTGTGTGTGCGTTCTGTGGCTGTCACTAGATTAGCGCGAAATTATGGCAGACTTTGGCACATTTGTACGTAGCAAACTCGTTAAGAAATGCATTTAAGTGTTACATGTGTGCGTGTGTTGGTTTTTGCCTCAAACTATGCCTTAAAATAATATAAAGTCTACATTATTGCAAAAGTTTCTTAACATTTCGTCTCATCTTTATTTCAAGCGTTGAACTTCAAGTAAATTTCGACACAACAACTAAAATTGAGTTCATTTAAATAGAATTGTTTGGGCCAAAATTTTATTGATTGTAAAAAATGCGTATACAACACATTTAAGCAAAATCATGGCAAGCCAAAAAGTATGCTATAGAATTGCTTAATTAAAGTTACGGTTTTAAGCAAATGTACGGGTCTCTTTTAAAGTTATGTTATGCCGCATACGCCACAAAAGGCACGCTTCTGCTTATGTAAATAAATTTTAAATTTCATGGCAGGCAACAACAACAACGAAGAAGACGAAGACGACCTTTTTTCGCCTCAGCACTTATAAAATCGTACATGCGTTTGAAAAATCAGTGCCATCATGATATGCCAAACCCTTGGCAAACATTTAAATCGTTGACAAAACTTACAAAACCAACCACGACATTGCTAAATATGTGTGTGTGTGTGTGTGTGTGTGTGCATTTGTATGGAAATTAAGAAAATCTCTATACATTTTGTTCGCATCTTCTTGCATACTCATACAATATACTCGAATAAACTAGCGTACTCTATGAAGTAGTCAGTACTGTCTCTCAATTTGTGTGTGTGTGTGTGCATATCTGTATATTTCCATCTCGTGTGTGTGTGTGTGTGTGTGCGTTTGTATGCCAGCGTTTTCAGTAGTTAAACTCAATTATTATGCAAAGTCAACAATGTCTATTTGTGGCCTACAAGGACACTGCAACGACAACGACAACGACAACAGTCTAACAGTCAACTATGAAAGCAACCAGAGTGCTTATAGACCAAGCCGTAGGCGTACGTGTGTGTGTGTGTGCGTGTGTGTGTGTGTGAGCATGAGCGTGCCGGTGTTTCTGGCCGCAAAACTACAAAGACTAAATGCATTTAAATACATTTTGATTTGCACTTAAAGTAAAATTGTTGTACGTGTCTTCGAATTGTTGTTGAACATTTCTTTATTTATATATATATATTTATTTTTTTTTTTTATTTTACTTGACTGTTTATCGGTTGATTTTCTTAATCTGTAGGAAAGCACATAAAAACAAAACAAAATGAAAAAACTTTCAAACTACACTTAGTGCAAAAAACAAGAACACACACACACATACACACGAGTCATGGCATGCCACTCGACTTGACGCTACTCGACTTGATTCAACTCGTTTCTTTGCCACTTCACTCCACAGTGACTTGAATCAACTCGTTGCGTATTGTCTTGTGTATCATGGCCGAGCAGCAAAAGGGCGCGGGTGGCGTGGCAGCGACATTAAAATAGAAGTAGAAGTCGAAGTAAGCAAGCAAAACCAACGTACAACTCCACAAAACAGATGACAAATAATTTTTGCAGTTTTATTGAAAATGTTTGACTTGAGTTTTGTGTTTCATGTATTTTTCCCTATTTCAGTAAATACTTGTTTGTTGTTGTTGGAGTTGTTGTTGTTGTAAACTTAGTTTACTTGCTGCTTTAGTCGAAGGCCTGCTTAAGTTCTTACCGCCTTCTGTCTATACTGACTGTCTCACCCTCACTAACGCTGCTTAAGTACGTCGTCTGTCCATTTGTCTGACTTCTGGCCATTTGTGCTTTTGGTACTTTTGTCTGTTTTGCACTTGTTGTTGCCAAGACACAAGGCACAGGGCACAAGCTTGACGCTGTTCCTGTTGCTGCTGAGTTTTACTTGCTAACGTCTTTACATTGCTTTGCTTGCTCGCTCGCTTGCTTGCTGACGCTTTCTTTTTCTGCTAACAATAAGTTTTTAAGTAGTTTGACATTTGAACTTGCATACTTTTTAGCGCAATAAAAATGCGCAAAATAACAAAAATGAAAATAACGCAACGCACAACATTGAGCGCAAGCACGAGCACGGGTCGCGTTCACAGAGCAAAGGGCGCTGCGCTCAAATACTTACTAACTACAAAAACTGAACAACAACAACAGCCACAACAACAGCAAGAACAAGAGCAACAAGAGCAACAACTATAACGACAAATAAAAAACAATCCATGGCGCAACTCTAAAGGCGACAAAAAACAAATATTAAAAAGTTGTCGCCTGAGCTTTGTTGCTTCGACAGCAGGGCGGCGGTGACGAAACGTGTTTGGCAAATGTGTCTATGAGTAAAAAAAAAAATAAAAGAAAACTTTGTCAGCAGAAAAATTGCGGCGCAGTTTATTGCAAAAGTTCATTACTGTGCAAATGTTACCTTCTTTTTTTTGGATTTTTTGTTTCTTTTGCTTCTTTTGCACTTCTTACTCTGTTTTCAAACATTCATAGAAATGGCAAAGCGTTGCGGCACGCCCACTACTTTGGCCACCCATCAATGCTCGCCACCTTGAACTGTGCTTCTTAATGTCATACCCTACGCTCAACTATAGTCAGTACTTGCAACCCTTTGGCACGCCTCACACCCGCCGCTGGCGCCAACACCTTGTGTTTAATTATAAAGTGCGAAAAATGTTTGCATACTTTCAGTGTGACACCAAAATGAATGAAGCGCAGCAAAAGACGTTGCCGCATTACTCTTACCAATGCCATCTTGTACGCCACCTTCGCCAACGTCCGCTTGTGCTTTTTCACCTATTTCGCCATTGCTGCCGCCGCTGCTGAGCTGCACTCGTCAAGTAAAATAGAGTGCTGTAATACTACAAAGTACAGCGGTACTCGACGTTGAATTTTATTTACTCACTATTCACTCAACTAATTTGCATTTCCTCTGCTACCATGTGCCGTCGCTCGCACACTCAACCGACTTGTCCCTGCAGTGGCGTAACAATATGTTGGCAGACTACGCAAAGTGCCGCGGGCGCCTGGCTCAAAGGGCCCCCGGCTCCAGAGCTCGCGCACAAAAAACTATTGTTTAAAATTAATGAAAAATTTGCCAAGCAATCAAAACAATCATGGGACTTGCCGGCCTGCTTGCATTGATTCTCGTAGATGAAACTAATTATTTAATTAAATTTATCGAATTGATATTTGAAACTGAAAGAATTGTAAGTAATAAGGCACAAACAAAAATTAAACATATGTACATATGTATGTACCTTATAATTTTCAATTCATCATTCAACAAAATAATTGTTAAATGATTACATCTGAGAGATCCAGAATTCTGGTTTAAAGTGAAGTGTGTTGGACATCATCACTAATCATCAATCAAAATAGCGTTTTATTGCATAGAGGTTTCCCTCTATCAATTTTAGGATCTTGCAACAATCTACCAATTTGAAAAATTTCAATGACAGAGAGGCTCTTGTGGTATAAGCATGGTGATTTGACCTTGAAAAGATACTAATATAGTACACAGGTAATGATACTAATAAAATGATAAGATCCTGAAATTTTCAGTTTTCAGAAAAAGCAAAATGATTTAAAGACGAAAAAACAAATTTACTCAGGAATATTTTAATCGATTGGTTTAGTAATTAAATATATTTTGGGAGTCGATAGAAGCTATTTAGAGAAAAATCTACATTCATAAAACTTTTTAAGATTAGTGAAAAAAAATTGTTTTCGTTTTTATTTAATTTTTAAACCATGTTACAGTTCTCATAGAATTAGGAAACTATATTTATTTCAATCCTTATTATTATTATCAAAAAAAATGCAATCGATAAGTCTTCACTGCATTTTTTTTACAATTCCTGTGAACATTGTTAGTGCCAAGATCATTCTAAAAATTAAAATGAATAATAAAATACATATTTAAGAAACTTTATGTTATAAATATGTGTAAGTAACTTGGCTTTTTTGTAAATTGAAAAATTTTGCTGATATTAAAGTGTTTAGTGATAAAATGACTGACATAATAAGAACATTGCTAGTCTATACGATCTTTGGATCGACCGGTCTAACCCAACCCAAGCCAAGTTTTGTCATGCAATTTCTTGCAAAACAGTAAGCACAAAATAGTCTTAATTGTTATAAACTATTCAAGTGATATAGAAAAATTTAACTACAGTTTAAAGCTTTTGTTTCACGAAGGGCTAATTTGTCACAGGCCTCAGTTGTAATTGTTTCGGCACTGGGTCCGTGCCTTTGCATTTCACTTCAGCGTCTTATGTTATGCTCACTTTTGCCATTTGCAACTCATGCACTTTTTACTAGTTGTCTGTCCGTCGGTCTGTCTGTCTGTCGCTGTTTCTGGCTCTGTCTCTTTGCCTTTGCGTTAGTAATTTTCGGAATTTTATCAACGGGATTTTTGGCGCGCTTTACTTTTGTTTTTCTTCGGCTTGACAATTAGTTTTCGTGCAGTTTGAAGTTTCTTCACTGTCAGCGTTGACGTTGGCACTCGCACTCGCAGTCGTAGGCAAAGTTGAAGTTGTCGTCGTCATCGTCATCGTTGTTGTTGTTGTTGTTGTTGCTGAAGTCGTATGAAATGCATGAATAATGTTTTATGCCATAAGCTAACAGTGAACAAGAGAAAATTATAAATAGTTTTGCTTTGTTTTTTACCACTTTTTCTTCATCTACTTTGTGCTCAACAGCAACAACAGCAAGATCATCATCAACGTTATCATCATCATTATCATCAACATGCTGCTGCTGCTGCTGCTGCTGCTGCTGTTGTTTCCCTACTTAATGCATAATATGCATATTATGTGGCTTACCGTTTTGCCGCAACTTTACCCAAAACAACGCCCAACACAACACACACAACGCCACACAACAGAACACAATCGTCGCGCTCGCATATGGCGAAACTTTTGGCATTAGCGCATACGTCAATCATACGACATGTGGTCGCCAGTCGTTTGTCGTTTGTCCGTGGCAAAATCTTTATCCGCCTTCGCCTTTAACGCTTCGCTTTTGCCTCAAACATTTCTCCGCCGTGCGTCTCTGGCATTCATTCATATAACGCTTCGTACTCTTCATCAACCAAGTTGTCTCATGTTCAGCGAAAAACTTTGTAATTTATCATTAGCATCATCTGAGTTGAGTCGGTACGCGTATGCATGTATGTAACTGTATATGCCTGTGTGTGTGTGTTTGTGTATATATATATTGGTTCTATGCATCTACAAGCTACTGACTGACTTTGCTGATGCTTTGATAAATGAATGATTTCTTACATTATTTCTTCGTTGCTATTTTGTTGTTTTTTTTTTTACTTCTCATTTTTGTTGCGTTCTATGCCGCAACATTTCGTTCTTTTTTTTCTGTTTTGTTACTTCTGTTTAGGCATCACTCATCTGGTTTTTAGGCTCTTAGTCATAGACCAAAATCTCACCATCACTAATACAAAATCCAGTCGGACAATTTTAAGTCAAGTTGATTTATCGCGCGTCAAATCACCTGTATTGCTTTTTAAATCTCTCTCTATCCATCTGTCTGTCGGTCTCTTCCCCTCGCATGTCACGCAGGTGAGCTAATTGATAAGTTCGCAGCAACATGCCGTGAGATAAATGATTGAAATGAACATTTCAAAATGCCAACTAAAATGCTGACGAAAAGTTCATTTGTCAGTTTTGGCAAAACATTTGACGTGAAAAGTGCGTTAGTCAAAATGTTTATGTTAATAGATGAGCAGTGTAGACAGACATTCATTGTTGTTGTTTTTATACAACAAATTTTTTCTTATCACAAACTGAACCTTTAAATGAGTTTAAATAATTAAAATCATTCACATTTTTGGTTCATCCTTCTCTTCTACATGTGAGATTAGATCTTGAATTCGCAGACTTTACACTTCATCATCAATTCATCACCAACCTTTATTCTTCTTCCTCATATCTCATATAAATATCCTCATATAAATTGTGAACATACATACATAAACAAAGAAATGATATAGAGATTTTCTGGCTTTTTTAATCGCTTACTCTCTTACCATAATTTCTCCGATGTTGATGCATTCAATATATAATAGATCTTTTCTAAGTTGAACTTGATGGGTAAAGGTTACAAGTTGCAATTCAGGAATCTTCAAATTTACGATAAGGAGTTCCTAAATTTTCTATTTTGATTTTAAGAGTCATGCAATACTTTCAGTAAATTTATAAAATTATGGGAAAATAAAAATTCGACCCTTAGTTATTTTAACTATATGAAAAAGATGAACGACTGAAGTTTCATTACTACAAAATGAAAGACCCCAAACTATACAACTTTTCCCAAGTAGGAACAAATAGATTTCTAGTTCGAGTTACAGAGCCTGATCATATTCAGTTCGAGTAGTAGCATCAAAATAAGGCTAGGAATATTTATTTCCCTTGGCTTATAGAAGATTTCTATTAAACGAAGTTCGAGTAAAAATGATTCCACTTCCAGCATAATACTTTGCATTGTTAACTTTTGGAACCAACTGTATCTGTAGCTCAGCAAACAAAGCTATCTCTATAGTAACATGTTTGCAATTTCCTGGTCTTTGAAGACGGAGACAAAATACGAGTCAGTCAAGGAAATTGATTTATGGCTTCACACACACAATCGTCACTTCATCGCAAATCCAATCACTTGTTTTATTACACATGGCAAATTTACTATAGTCAGTGTCATTTGTAAACCAATTCCTAATCGAATTTATACGCAGAGCAAAATACAACAAAAAGAAAGAAAAAAAACAAAAAGCTTATTGCTCAGTCAAAAGTTAACCCCTTCGACAAACTGTTGACCTATACAAATAACAGCGGGCAACTAATCGATAAACTTTCTATCCTATCATCAATTTTTATACATTCTATTATTCTCTTGAGTTTTACAACCTTAACCTTAAGCAAATATACAAATGCAGTGCTTTGTATATAGAAAGGAAACAAAAATTGACCAAACGTTGTGCTTGCTTTATCATAACGCTCATGTCCAGTTCGAAACGCACTGAAGGTCGATTGATAACTAGATGGCAAAGTGCTGAAAAAACAGTTTAGCCAAGACCTTTTTTTGATTCCAACAACACGCCTTTGTCCCCCACACACACACTTACTTTGAAAAGGACTCAGTGGCATTGAGCTTATCTCTTCGTCATACACCATAAAACGATTACAAGCCTTTCAGATTACGCACTTGCGATGCTAATTCAAACGGCCCCAAAAGTGTAATATGTACTCGCACATGCATACAAGCGGCAATGAACGAGCGTACAAACGAATCATTTGAGTCGCTTGCAAAATTCAACAGATTGAACAAGTCAGCAACTTTTCCACACGACATATGTGTCAGACTGGCAGCCAGGCAGGCAGGCAGCATGACTTTCAACATGATTGCTGCGGTCAGGATGGCGTAGGCAGGCAGTCAGGAAGGCAGGCACGTGGCGTTCAAAATTAGTTGCGCAGCAAACACACAAAATTATGCGCTTAATGAGGTCTTAACAGGCGAAAGTAAGCAACAAATATATACGTACACACAAACACACACACAGGCAGCGGTTGAAAGACAAGGGTTTGGTTGCATGAAAAAAAGAAAAAAGTTACCCTTTTCTTTTACTAGTTAGATTATTAAAATTAACCCTTACAAAATATGGTTTTTACACACGACTTAATAAGCAAGCTTGCTAACAATCAACAACCAACAACAACAAGCGCAACAAACACACGCCCAACCACAAAATAAAATACTAAAAAAAAGAGAGCAAACAAAAAAAATAAATGAAAAAAAAGGCTGAGGTTCTAGCCATAGCCAAAAGTGAGCATAGCTTACATTGTGTGTATGTGTGTGTGTGTGTATGTGTGTGTGTAAGTGATGCGTTAAAAGATGAGTCTCTCAAACTGTTGTCTGGCGTATGACAGCTACGCAAAACGAGCAACTTTAACTTTGCTGCCTAAAAGTATGCCCCAAAAGTATTTTTAGCACAGCAATTTTATAGTCTAATATAGCGCAAATCATGACACAAACTGCCACAGCCTAATAACTAATTAGGCTAACCAAGTCGGGCGACATTTTAGGACAAAACGTTAACGTTGCCGCTTATGACTCAGTCGAGCCGAGTCAACTCAAGTCAAGCCAACTCATAATGCCATTTGACGACGAAGGCAATAGTCGTAGTAGTAAAAGTAGTAGGAGCAGTAGTAGTAATGGTGGCAGCAGTCAATCGTGTCTCTGGCACAGTCAGTGTCTCGCCATAAACAGGAAATGTTTGAAATGCCATTAATGAAAATTAAATTAAAAGCATGCCAAAACCTCAGACAAGGCGCCAAACGTGTTTTTCGTGTTTGGTGTTTGGTGTTCGGTGTTTGGTGTTGGTTGTTTGGGTTGACATTATAATCCTGCCCACGCGGCGCTCATTTAAGCTGTCACAACTTTCACACATAACGGACACACACACACACACGCTCATGCACACATACACAAATATGGCCTAACTGCAAAGGCAGGGTGATAAAATAGCGAAAAACCGCAAAAACGTCCACACATTTGACCGCACATATTTAACCCAAACACACACACACACGCACACATCCAACACATTGAAACTATGTGCGCACACATACGCATACACAAACACATACGTAGACATACATGTGGTATGGGTTGAATGTAATGTAGAAGACAATATGAAAAAAAAAATCTGTAGCATAAAAAAAGGGGCCATTCAGAAATACGCCTATCTTTACAACATATAATTAAAATTATACGCCATATTTAATAACAGTTTCTCACTTTTTTTTGGAATGTCATGCTTGCCTACTTTTTTTGAAATTTTATTTTATTTTCATTTTTTTTTTTTTTTTTTTTTTGGCAAGAAACTTTTTTGATTAAACTTCACACATTCACACTTGTCAGCGCGGTTTGGGGTTTTGTGCAAAAAAGGATACTTTGCCATGATTCGACTGTGTCCTTTTTGTGGTCTGCCAACGACGTTCATTTATGCTACAATGTTACAGCTTCACTACGTTTCACTTCACTTCAACTCAGCTCAGCTCAACTGAGAGCTCAACTGAGCTCAGTTGCTGCTGTCCAACTTTATCAAAAATCACTTAAAAAATAACCAAATCGCTTTCAATGGTCTACGATGTTGTTGACGATGATGATGTTGATCCTTATGCCGCCGTTGCCGCTTACACCACTGACTGTGACTGTGGCGTAAATTTAGCATAATTCAGGCAACAGCTGTTGCCACAAACGATAAAGGCCATGAATGAATACAGCGCAAACAGCATCAGCAACACCATCAGCCAAAACAAAAAAAAAAAAAAAAAACACACACACAAAAACAAAAAATAACGAGAAAAATAATGCTAACCATTGAGGGGGGTAAATGTGGACACAAATAGGTGCTGCCAAACGATACAGCAATATGAGTAACAAAAGTCAGCGTTCAAATACCAAGCGAATCGTTTAGTGCTTACAATGAAAGGCAAGGCATGAATGAACGAATGAACGAATGAATGAAGTAGTATGATGGCTGTAGAAAGTGCCACGGCACGGTTAGCAAATAAAGCCATTCAATGTTTTATAAACACACAAAAATTTGCACGACTTCATTTTTCAAATTCCTCAACGTTAAACTTGGCCCAAGTAAAACCGTCAACCAACACCCGCCCATCCACAACACGACGCCGCCCAGAAAAAGGAATCCGACCAACGACCAAAACCAAATAGCACCCAAACAAAATGAAAATCCAACGGTAGTAATAAAGAAGTAAATGCTAGAAAAATACAAAAACAAAAAAGATGTAAGAACAAAAAAAAAACAAAAGGGAAAACAAACAAATAAGTGAAATAAGTAAGCAAGTGAGTGAATGAGTGAATGAGTGAGTATATGAATGAGTGGCGTTAAAAAAATCTTAGACAGCTTGACACACAACACCCCCTTTTGTCATGCTTTCTGCTATATCACACTTTCTCTGTCATTTTCTCGCTCTCTCTCTGTCTGACTTAGTCTTTTTCTTGCTTGCTTTAATAAGTGGCAGACGTACGACGTGCTCGGCAACGACAAAGACGACGACGGTGACGGCGACGGGCGAAAAGTCATCGCTGGCAGGTGTTGCATTGAATTAATGGTGCAAATGGCATTTCTATTGCCTGCAAAATTGAGTTGCAATAAATATTTATGCAGCAAAGTGAAAAATTGGCACGCACACACCAACACATAAACAAACAAGCAGCTCTCACACACACACACACTCACACAGACAGAACGCACTCTGCGCATTGCAAGATTGGCGCACACATATTGACTAAGAATCAAACTTGAAAATGGAAAATAAATATTACCATTATTTTTGCCTTCATTTTTCAAAATGAAAAGTGTAAAATAGCAAAATAAAAAAAAAGGATTGCATTGTTATTGTCTATGCAGACTTAAGGGAGTATTCTGGTCGAGAATTTTGTAAAAATCAATTTCTGTTTATTTTATTTTATATATATTTTAAAATCCAGACCTTTTTACAGTTTGTTTTTATGATATCGTTTATGCTGCCTTACATTTCTCGACATGGTTGACATGATATCTATATTTCTAATTAACCGAACAACTCCTAAATGTGGGTAAGGCTTGTTTTGTACCCTTCTATGGCAGGCACTAGAGATTTTGAAAACATGTATTTATTACCAGTTTTTGAAAATTTTTGAAGGAAAAATTAAAAAAACTTTTTTTAATCAAATAATTTTTTATTTTTTTTTTTATTTTGTATTTTAATTATATTAGATTCTTTAAAAATCAATAAACATTATTTAAAAAAACTCAATGGTTAAAAATGTTTATATACATTTTTTTTATTCCACGCTGAAATTTCGGCGTCTTTACCAGAATACCCCCTTAAGTTCTCTAAGCTTTGCCACTCAGCTTAGACCTTCATCTACATTTGTATTCTATGTCTTTTTCTATGTCTTGATGCAAGCGACAATAGCATCTATTAATATTCATATTCATCTGACAAATCAAATAAAAAATCAAATTTCTTAGCAAGCAAGCAAAAGTGTTGGCGGCGACGCAGCAACAGAAGTGGTTTGATGAAAGTGCCAAAGCAAAGGTTAGCATGAGTGTTAAAGGATGTGCAAACATCCTGTGGGCATTTCTTGTTTAAATATATGTCAACGTTAAAGAACAGCTGGTCTGCAAATTGTTTACGACTTCAGGTTGCGGGCAACGACAACAACAACAAATTTAGGCTTTCAGGTAAGTACACAATGAGGCTTTAAGTCATTTCTTAGTTTGAAGTCACTTTTATGGTTTTATGGTCTGTGTGTGTATGTTTTGAAATATGTTTTTGAGTAAACAATTTGAAAGTCATTAAATATGTTCAATATTGAAACACAAACAAACAAACTTACGTTCTTTCATTGCTAAGAACTTTGATAAGACAACGACAACAATTATTTTGAATTTTATTTATGTGTAGAAACGTTAATATTTTTTAAATATGTTCAGCACATTGTTTCAAGTTTTTTACGTTGTCTACGTTGGTCTCAACTTAAACCAAGTTGAGTTACGCCAAACAAAGTCTTAAAATTTCTAGCATTCCAACAGTCTTATTATAACTCAAACAGTCTTATTATAAGTTAAGATATTTATTTTTGTTATTTGCGCGAAAGAAATCACCGCAAGCTACAATCTTGATTGTTATGCAAGCTGCTTATGAATTTTTATTTGACAAACATTTTGTCAGGTGGCCAAAATATTTGTAAGAAAATACGACTCGACAAGGAATACTTCACAGCACTAATATTGTGTATATTGGCACCTTTAAGTGGCCTTGTCGACATGCCGGCACATCAATGCTCAAGACATATTTTGTGCTTTTTCCACAGGCACTTTCAAGGATGTTTACACACACACAAACAATTGGTACTTCAATGCGTCTTAGGCCTTGTGCTATACTATATATATCGTATGCTCAGATTGGATTGAATAAAATTGAGCAGTTAGTGCAAACAACAGCAAGTGAAGTGAAGTCGCTGGCAGTGTAAAAAAACGAAAACTGTGATTGGTACGGAAGCTGAAATAAGTAACTGAGCGACAGAGTAGTTTTTTGCTATGAAACTTTGGCTAGAAACGACAGACTGATGGTGATGCTGAAGCTGGCGCTGAGGCAATGGCATTGGCAGCAAACGCCGTCTGGTCAAGTCGTTCGCCAATGCACGACGTGCTCGATGACAACGACATTTGTCTGCCGTTGATGTCTATGCTATGGAAAATCTGTCAATTACAAACCAAGGAAAACGTAAAGCATGCCTGTCACTTCAAAAAAAAAAAGAAGAAAAATAACAGTCGAAAAGAAATGAGAATGAAAAAAAAGGAAGATTTCAAGAAAGGCAAAACGGCCAAGCGTTGCATGGCAAAGAATGGAAACGAACGTTTCGAAGTTTTTGGCCTCAAATAAAAAACAGATTCAAAAAAGACAAAGTAGGGAAAGTAGCGAAAATAGGAAAAATAGGGAAAATAGGAAAAGAAAAGACAAGCGTAAAAAAGGCGGCCTAGGAAAATCTAACGGTGACAAAGAAATCATAGCGCACGCAGCAACGGTCTGACAGGTTGGTTTGTTTTTGAAAAGGCCTGACAAACCTGTCACGTGATTGCTCACACAAACTGACTGCTTCAACGGACAGACAGACAGACAGATGGACTAACGGTCAAAAAAATCCAAAAAGAAAACGGCAAAATAGAAAAAGATTTAAAAAACGAACTATTCGAAAAAAAAAACTACTGAAAACAAGAAACACGTTGACCAAAGTAGTATAGAGACAGAGCAACACTTCATGAGCTGAGCAACAACATTTACGTTGCGTTGTTGTTGTTGGCGTTGTCGCAGCCGTACTCGTCATAGTCATGGCAACGATATTTTTCTAGTGGCTGAAGCTTTTTAATTGAATTTTACGCTATTTACGCTAGAGCGCCACAACAGAATTGAACAATGCAACGGAGTAAAGCGAGTGAAGTGAGTGAACGGTGACTATGAGAAAAATGACGCTGACGTTGAAGCTTATGTTGCTGACGCTGCTGCTGTTGTTGCTGTTGCAGCGTTGCCAACGCTTGTTGTTCAAGTGGCAGAAGCAGTGGCAGCACGCAAAGAAAGGCAAGAGTTAGCAGCATTAAGTGTCGCATAAAAGCGAAATTGTGTAAAATTATTCATACACAAGTGTTGTACAAGTCGACACTCAACGCGCGTTGTGCTTGTTGTTGTCAATTTATATATATATATATTTTTTTTTTGTATTTTTAGTAGCTGTGCTGTTGTCCATTTTTGTTTTTTTTTTTTTTCTTTTTTCATATTATTTTTTGTTCATTTACTTACTTTTCTTCGCGTAGTCTCAAAGGCACCAAGCAAATGAAAGGAAATGCTTAAAAAAGTATCTCGTAGGCATTGCGCGTAAGTAATTATCTTTCAAAGCGGTGTGGCAAACAAGTATTGTCATGCTCAGCTTGTATAAGCATTGTCTTTTGCCTTCTTCTTATTTTTATGTTTTTTTTTTTTGTTTTTAACAACTTCAACTGACCGAAAGAACGTACGACCGCCCGCATGTCCTTAAAGTCTGTCACGCTGTCCGTACAACATTTTCAACTAATTTT
Source organism: Phortica magna (assembly GCA_037044515.1). Taxonomy (NCBI): domain Eukaryota; kingdom Metazoa; phylum Arthropoda; class Insecta; order Diptera; family Drosophilidae; genus Phortica; species Phortica magna. The sequence continues at coordinate 9,524 of JBAMBP010000975.1, read as the reverse complement.
ATTTTTTTTTTTTTGTATGCTGAAAAGTTTTTAGGCTATAAGCGTACATGAAGCATACAAAAGATAGAAGTGAAAAAAAAAATCCGAAAAACGTAAAACCAAAAAAGAAACTTTTCGTTGGCGGTTGTCCTTTTTTTTGGTCTTATTGGTTTTGTTATTTTTTTTTTTGTTTTTTGGTATGTAGGCATGTGTTTGTGTTGGCGCTTTTTTTGATAAGCTTAAATTTGATTTTAATAGAAACGGACGCTGAATGCGGAAATAGACTTTGGCGGAAATAATTAAAATTAATTCAATTTTTTATCGGTCACATTTTGAGCTGACGCAAAAGGCGTTTTTCCATGTATTTAGGACGCGTTCGTTCGCGCGCGCCATTCATTTACGCTCTGGACTATCCTTTTGCCCCCAAGCGCATTAAGCGCAGAAATAAAGTGTTGAGTAGGTTCAAATTTCTTCTCTCTTTTTTTTTATTTGGATAAAGTTTCATTTCATGTTTTCATGTTTCTTTGCTTTTCTGCTTTTTTTGCGGTTACTTGGCTTACAGATTGCTTACTGACTGACTGAATGCGGGAACTCAGCCGAAGTGTGAGTGAGTGAGTGAGAGAGCGCGTAATCCGCGCAATGAATCAGCATAATGCGTTTGGAGTGTGCGGTAATCCTCTCAATCCGTTTATAATTTGTTGGGTATTTTGTAGTAAATGTTGTAAAATAAACTTGGCCGCGGCCGCGCATGTTCATTTGTGCAAATATTGAAGAAAGTAATGAGGTAAAAGATAACGTTTACATAGCAAACAGAAGTAAATAACTTTTGTGGCCAGGAATGTGTTTTTCTTATGGCTCAACTTAATGACAATCACTCAATGTGTAACGCCAAGGTGACATTGAAGAGCCACAACACCAATACAATAAGGTCAACATTATTTACCAATAAATCGCAAATCAATCACTGCTGTGGCTGTAAGAAATCTGTCGTGCGTCAAAGATGTGTTACAGGTTGCAAATGTACTTCGAACTTTTTAAGATAGGAAAGGCCAAGCGATTTTGTTACTCAATGAATTTTTGGTTTTTTTGCAAAACCCACGAAGTAAGTATTCATATTCAATGTCAGGTTTGTGGTGAATTCCTGTCAACGGAAAAAAGTAAACGTAAGAATTGAAAATCTACGGTTTTAAAAATGAAAAAAAACTGAAAGATTGTGTGCTCTTAGGTGATAATCTCTTATTTCACTTATAACGACTGATTTCCAAAACATAAGGTTTTGATTAAAAAAAAAATGAAAGACTGAAATTGGAACTCATAAGAGCATTGTTGAGTGTTAGGGATTTCTTTCTTATCTCAAGGAGGTTAGAATTTTGCTTTGTAGGTGGCAAAACAGGTTATACTTATTAAATAATATTAAAGAAATTAGGTCTAAGCTTAATTATTTCGTTCTTTTCTTTGTTGTTATCCTAAAAGTAGAATATTTCATAAATAGCAAAAAGTTCAAGTAAACCGGACTATTGCTCATAGAAAATCTTGGGATGGCACCGACTTTAGGGCACAAAAGTAACACGTTTCTTGTCGAAACGGCTGAGAACAACTTTGCCGATCACTAAAATTTTTTTTTTACATTTATTTTCATAGCCGAAAGTTTGAGTAAGATTATTGGTCGATTATTTATTTAATTTTTTAATTTCCGATGGTCCAATGACCAATATTTGCAATTTTTTTAATTTTAACTTTTTATAAATAAAAAAATAATTTAATGGTTGAGTTTGGTGACCTTTTTATAACTTAAGTTTAATGGTCATTTAAAAGTGTAAACTCATATTGTTCTTGTTCTTTTTTAATCATATTTTTACTATTGAAAAAGATTATTTAAATTAAACTTAAGTAAATAATTAATATTTTTGTTTTCAGTTCCGATAATTTTTAACAGCGCTGAACTTATGGCCATAATTTTTCAGACATTTCATAATAAGCACTCGATATGATTTACGTTCAAATTATGGTATATCAAAACAAAATTATGCTTTTCTATGATCAAAAAATGAGAAAAAGCATTTGTCTTATCATAAGATTAAAAATTAGACAAGTTAAATAAAAGAAAGCAAAACAATTTTTTTCTTCTTCTAAATAAATGTTTACCATTTACAGTCACTTAATTTATACTTTTCTACGCAATTTAAAAAATAAAAAATAAAAATAACTAATCATAAAAGGACTTTACTCCAGGACCAAAACAGAATATCAGGAATTATTTTATAGAATTCCCCCAAAACGGGAATTTTTATACCAAAAAATATTTTAGTCAACTTTCCCAACCAAAGATTTTCTCCATTTTCAAAAACCATATATTTTAAAATGTCCTGTCTTCTAAGGAAAATGTACATTTAGTCAGGCAAGGAACCAAGCTGTAAAAAAAATTAAATTGTTATACTAAAAATTTCAACTGACACAATTTATGAAAGTTGCAACTGCTATAATTATAACAAATATCTTTAGAACACTTACGCATGGGACAGATGCTTATAACACATTATAACACATTTCTTTATGACACTTAATTATAAAAGATTTCTTATAGCATTATAACAATATACCAATATGACAGTATAACAATATAACATATATCGTAATATATTTGTCCTTACACATTATCCGTTTCTGGTTCCACAATTGGTCACTTGTGGCCAAGGATGCATGTACTGAAATGTACATAAGTCTGGAAGTGATGTGCAAAATTGTACATGAATGTAATGACGCTGGAAAGGAGGCTGTCTTAACTACTTTTGAAATAATAAAGGGAACTAATTCTATGTTTTTATTTTGCTTAGATTTTTTATCCGATTTTACTGTGCTGAAAAATATTTCATATTTAAAAATTATATTTTTCTGTTTTTCCAATATAAAATAAAACTAAAAAAAATTTTTAAAGAAGCCTTAAACAATTTTTTTTTTTAAGTACTCAAAGAACCTATAAACCTATAAGGTAAACTATGAAATAAACACATTGCTTGATATCAAGAAATGTTTATCAAATCTTCGCTCTATTTTTTAAAACAAGTCTATTTGATATTGTAACATTTTTGGTAACAAAACGAGCAACATTAATGCGTATCTTATGCCGAAAAGTATTATTTTTTCGTTGACCAAAACAATTTATATCTGATTTGTGTTTCACACAGCGATTAATTCAAATCCAATCAAGTCAAATTAAGTTTTGACAGCCAACAACGTTATTGACTGTAATTAGTGCAACTATATAATAAACCACTATCCGTTAAAAAGGTCAGATTAAATATAACAATATTTTTTATTATGCATGCTTAACGACGCATTTTGCCCGTGCCTAATTGAAATTCTATCAGCAATGCGAGTCAGTCAACTGCCAAATCGCCGCAAATAACAATCAATTCATAAAACAAAAAAAAACTATTGAAACTGTTTTGGTTTTTTTATTATCGCTTTTTTCATAATATGCGCTTTGTTTGCAAAGCACAAAAAACTACTACTAAATCAATATTGCCATAATTTGATTACAACAAAATCCGACCAATGTCAGCCATTTAAAATGTTATTATGCAAGTGAAAAAACTAACTGAAAAAAAATCATAACAAAACAAAATGAAAAAAAAAGAAAATCTTTTGTTTTCAGTGACTTTTTAAATCCGCTCAGCTTTAATTAAAAAATATTTGCAAATGCATAAAAAAAACAACAAAATGAACAAAAGCGCGACACAAAATGGCCAACGCGCAATCAATTGAACAGGCAACGAGATAAAAAATTTAAACTCCCGGCAGAGATTTTATATCGCAATTTGTTGCGCTCTCTTATTTTCAGTTGGCGTATTTTGGCGTAAAAATAGTGCAAAAAAAAATGAACATGAAAATAAAATTACTTGTGCACACACACACACACACACGCAAATACACACAGAAACAGACTGATTTTTTATGTGATATTTTACGCTAAAATAAACAAAATCGAATCTTTTTTTTATAGTTTCCTTTTTTTATATATAAACGCGAAAAGCAAAGCATACAAAAAGCAAACTACAACAACGCTAAAGGCATAAAAGGCAAACCGTGTGTGCAAGTATTTCAAAGCCACATTTCTGTTGCTGTTGCTGTTGCTGTTGTTGTTGGTTTTTTTCTTTACTAGTTTAAAATCCGTAAAATCGAACGTCAAGCGTGTGCGTGAGCGTGTTATACGACAGAGACTTTGCTTGCTGTGTATGTGTTAGTATGTCAACTGCAGCAGAAACCACACAGATATACACGCACGCACACACATGCAATGCAAGGCTTTGCACGTACAACATGCAAAAATGTCACATGCAACAATTTCCGTGCAACATGAACAATTTTAAAGCCTTTTTATGCGCATTTAGTGTATTTTGTGTGTGTCAATGTCTATGTGTGTGTGTGTGTGTATGTTTGTGTATATTGCATGCACATCAGCGTCACCAATTGCCGTCGACATGCTTAACCAACTCATCCTTAACGCTTTCATTCTCATACTTTGCAGTTGGTTGCGTCGTCGTCAACGTCGTTTGCCTTTTGCAAAAATTTTATTTGACTTGCGTGTAACGTACTAAAATTCTTTTGTTGTAGTTGTTAGGCACACATGCATGTGTGTGTGTGTGTGTGTGTGTGCGTGCAAAGTATTAAGTTTTACATAACTCATATGCAATGCCACACTAGCTTGCATGGCATGGCCAGGCCAGGCCAAGTGAAGTGAAGTGTGGTGCCAAAAGCTTTTCAAGGATTATGAAAGCATGTCTCCATGGAACAAGCATAGAAATGGCAAATTAAATGAATTTTTGATGGCATAAATGAATCTATGTATGTATGACTATTTGCCAGAATAAGTGACTGATTTTGTATTTGTCTCTCCAACAGCTACACTCACACCCTGTATACATACATACATGCATTTTCACTGCTTGAATTGCCAAACGCTTCGTTATACTACAAAAATGTTTGCTTGTGCTGTGTGTGTGTGTATGTGTGAGAGAGAGAGCAGTTTGTTGCCCAAACACAGCATTTAGCAGAGTAAAAATGCGTGCTGTAATGTTTGTGACTGAGATAAGTCGCAGTGTTGGCGTCATAAGTGCCACCAAGGGTACAAGCACATTGTAAAGCAGTACAGCACAGCATTGATATGATTTTATTTATGTTCACAAAGCCAGGACTACGCCCATGTTCAGCTCATACTTTTGGTATTGGTGGTGACTCCTCGTTACTTGTACTTCAGCTTTAAGGTTTCAATACTAAATACATTCATGCTATCAAATGGCACATCAAAGCCTTGTGAAAAATAGGGTGGAAATGTTTTGCATTTGATATAGACACACCAACAGACACAAGCCCAGATCCAAAGACAAATACTAATACAGACAAACACAACACAAAGAAGCAGACACAAATACGCACATACATACAGACAAAAATATATGTACATGCGGTTCATTGAATTGACAAAAAACTGTATGTGCGTATAATTAAACGTTTCGTTGACCCATTTAAATTTTTAATTAATGAATTGTTTATGCACTTTGACTACCTGTTTTCGTGTGTGGCAGGTTGTTGAAATTTGTATACAGTTTACCAAGCCAAGCCAAGCCAAGCCAAACAAGCGTTGTTATACAAAAGTTTGTTAAACACGACAGCAAGAAAACTTAAAAGAGCACAAAAGGACATGCTCAAAATGAAAAAGAAACATGCGGAAATATGGTGTGTGAGCAAGCAGACAAGAAGCAACTATAAAGCCCGAAACAAGACAAGCTAAAATAAATATAATTATATGCTACTTATTTAACAAATAATGCGCCCTTAAAGTATGCTTTACGTTATTAATTATTGCTGCTGCTTTTTTTCATTTCATAACAGCTGCCAAAAAGTGTGCTGTTGTTTGTTATATACAAAATATTTTTTTATAAATGCGCTTCAAAGTATGCTATAAATTAAAAATTCTTTAAATTAATAAAATTAGCCTATGTATATTTTGTTGTTGCATGCATTGAAGTCTCTTCATTGAAGTTTTATTTGATGCACAAAAGTATGCTAAACTTATCTGCTTACAAAACTAAATTTAGTAAATATGGCTGCTACTGAAAGTATGCTACGGTTTACTGATTTATAACTTTTTCTATACAATGGCATTAAAAGTATTGTTATATTTTGAAAATTTCCAAAAGTTTACGAAACAAAAAGAGAAAACATTTATAATTTTTCAAACTTTGACTTAGTTTTGAATAAAACCGAATGCAGTTGCTTCTTAGTTATAACAAAATCAAACAAGCCACAGAAAGTGTGAGAAGCAGTAAACGGTACGCCACAAAAGCTAATCTTAGCTGCTAAGCAATAACTTTTTATTTTCTTTCGTTTTGTTTTACTGCAAGCAAAACTACAACTTTTGAACTGTCATAAATTTTAACGACAAACACAAATGTCATAGACGACAGAGCAACGCAGAAACCTTAGCTCAGTTCACCTTATATGACTTGTCGTCGTGATGAAGAGGAAATATAGTTTATCAAGTTGTATGCTCGCATTTAGCAGCATCATCGCACTAACGCTAACAGGAAGTGGAACAACTACAAGGACAATCAGCTAATGCATGCAATTGTTTGCATAAAATGGTGACAAAAAGCCAAGACTAACGACAAAGGCGAACAAGGCATGAATAAGACTAACTAGAATTGCAGACGGCATGAAATCTGTACCGCACTGTCATGAACAGCCAGCATGAAATGCCGTTTCCCACTGTCTGTGTGTTTGTTTGTTTGTGTGAGTGTATGAGTGTGTGATAGAGTTTATAATTCACACGAACAAAACTATTATCATGGGTAACTGTCTCACTATGTGTGCTTGTGTGTGTTGGTGCGCGTGTGTGTGAGCTAAGTCGTGCATGAAAGTGATAGTGAAACACTTTGCATAGTTGTTGTTGTTGTTGTTGTTGACGCTGTGACTGGCTTTGCTTTTGCCTAAAAGGCGTATACGAACACGAAAGCAAATGCATTAGTGCTAATAACACACACACATGCACACATTCACACAATCAGCCAAACAGACGTTGAAAGCCTGTGTAAAATTTCCGCTTGATGCCCACACAAACGGAATTAAATACGTGCGCGCACAAATACAAACACAAATATACAGTAGCGAGTGGCAAGCAAACAGGCAAGTGCCGAGTGCCTTGTGCCTTGTGCCTAGTGCAAGGATCACTAAGCGGGAGCGCTGACAGCGCACAGTGATACTATGTGTTTGCACGACCGAGAATTTGCCTTGGAGCGCACGGAAAGCAATTAAATTCAAATAAATGAACTTAATTGAAGCAGATTAACTCGCAGCATGCTGCTTGAATATACATATTTTTTTTTTAACGTTTTTCAGTTTCTGTTTTTTAAAAGCACATGCACATGCACACATACTTGTACATACATAAACTGATTCCTGTCTGTGGCTTGACTGCTGTTGCCGACGCAGCACTCTTCATTTTTATCAGCGTCGTTTTTATGTCATTGGTTGTGCTTATTTGTTTTACTAGTTATTAAATAACGGTCACACACACGCATAAACACATGTGTTAAAAACAAAATAATTACAACAAATTCATTATACGTATGAATGTACATAAGTGTGTGTGAGTGATAAAAAATAAAGTAAAATGAGGTTAGTTATTTTGTAGTGGTTTTACTCAGTTACTAGCATATTTGTACGCCAAGCGGAAGTTTCAATTAATGCGCTGGGACGCGTACATTTCTGTTTGTGTACGTGTGTAAGTATGTGCATTTGTATGGTGTGTAATATTTGTAGTGGCACTATACACACACATATGTATGTATGCTTGTGCGCTTGTTTGCGTAAAAGTTCATATTTGATTTTGTATTTTAAATGCTTTATTGAATTTTTTTTATAAGAACAACTCTTTAAAAAAAAGAACTTGTTGACATTTCAAGTGGCTTATGTGAATAGACTTATTTAATTACTTTCTCAAATAGTTAAATGGGTTCTTTAATTAAAGTGAATTTAAGTTGCATTTGCATTCAGACAGTAGAAGCCATAAAAAACGGTTTAAAGTTACATAGACATGTAAAGGAGCAAACGATGTTGAAGTATTTCACACAGAAGCAAATAAATGCAACAAAATGAGAAACCTAAGAGGAAATAAGAAAAATTATTTTGATAAAAAATGCCGCCACAAGGACACGCAATGAATGTAAAAACGAAATTTTGTTAATTGAAAAACTTATTCAGATTCAACTTAAATTTTCAACAATATAATTTTCTTGAAAAAATTAGAAATCTTCTTAGTATGGTATGCACATTAAAAATAAGACTTTAACATTTTTTATCAAAAATTAATATAAAATTTCAATAATAATTTCCAAAAATCAGCTAAGCTACATAGAGTCTCGAAGAATTTATGGTTATTTTGGCTATCTCTTATATACAGCACCAGTTGGTATAATCCCTTCAAATAAAAAATTTTAAAGACAAAAGTTAAAAGGCAAAAAGGTTTGATATTTTCAAAATACATAATATTCTCTTTTGTTCGAATTAGTGTTCTTTAAAAATTCAAAATTTTTTACATTAAATTTAACAAATTTGAATGTACATACCACGAACTATAATGTTTTAGAGAAACTCATAGCTTTTGAAAATAGTACACCTTTTAAAACATAAAATACTATGGTCTTAAACGAGAACCCTGTTTAACAACGCTGTGTTTCTTAACACTAGTATCAGGGTGGTTTTTGTTTAATCTCTGTGCTTGTATATGTTTTAAAGAGCTTTTGTAGAAACTTCGGCTTAGAGTTTCGATTAATAACTTTGGGGTTTCGTCTGTGGGGCTTCTAAATAGCTTTCAAAGCCATTTAGAATTTCCAGTGTTGCTTAACGTTTCAAGCTTGAGTACATTTTGGTACATTTCACCATAGAAAATAACCTTGCGTAATACTAGAATTTCAAAAAAATCTTAGTTTTTAACCACAGTTCCTTCTAAAAGCATTTGACATTTGTATTCGCTTAAGCTCTTAAAGAAAGCATAATGAGCAAAACATAGATAAAGTGGAAATTAATCTCAAGGAATGAACTCAAATTTCATTCTCATACTTGAAAAATACACACTTTTGAAACTTGCGTAAAGATATTATTTAAAGCTAACCGGTGTTTAATTGAGAATCCTATATCTTAATCTAATTATATCACTGCACTTTTATAGAGAACAACTTTGAGCGAAGTCCTCGTTAAATAAAGTCCGATTTTTTTTGACACTTTACTTTGATGCTCTCTTAAATTTAAAGTCTTCCTTTTATTATTCGCACTTACCTTTCGATTACCAGTAAAGCCGGTTGTGAACATGCTTTCTACTCTATACAAAACTCAGAACGGTAATTTAAATTCTCTCCAAAAAAGCTCTGAACAAAAGCTGCGAATAGAAGCTCCCAAGGTAAGCCATAAAACAAGACTTACAGCCACTGTATAGAACTCTGGAGCCTAAAAAAGTGCTATAAAACAAATACAAGCTGTTTACCGCT
>JBAMBP010000974.1:0-60231 GCA_037044515.1 Phortica magna | reverse complement strand
CCAAAACCAGTAACTTCCACATCTCTGTCACCCAACCACGTTTAACAATGAAAATTGGTATGGAAGGCGTATAGATAAAGAGGAATAAGGTTCCGAAATGGGCGTGGCACAAACGGGGCAATGCCGAAGATAGCGTTCTTTCTAGCTTTTTATTAGTTTTGTAACTTCAGCAATTTCATTACGCTCGCCCATTGTACTTAAGTGTGAAAATCAATTTCTACATAACTCAGTAGGCTTTGAAACATGATTTTTTCAGCTGCCAATAGTTTCATAATGAAAAGTTCAGTCAGAGTTAGGCAGTCGTTTGCTTAACACATCGTGGGCTTTTAACTTAAGTTTATTTTAAATTCGAAAAAAAAATATTTGGCTTCGTTTTTCATTTGTTTTATAAAAAAAGAATTATTTTAGTGTTTAACAATTTAATTGTTTTTTTTTTTTATTTTCTCTCTATTTAATAACTTGTGGTTTTGTGCTTCATAATTTTTTGATATTTTTTTTTTTCATTTGTGACTTGAAAAACCAAGGGATTCCGAAAACAGAACTGAATCGATTATAAGTTGTTTCCATATTTTCCTTCTTTATTTTTTTTTATATATATCGGTGTCAGCAACAATGCCATAGCCACTACTAGAAATAGGACTTGTCGGTTTATTGGTACTAAGTGTAGTACGAATACTTAAAATTTATTATTATTATTTTTCTTATTTACTTAAGTTTATTGCAGTCAAGAGGGTAGTGCATAAATAAATAATTTAATATTTTTTTTTTTTTTGTGACTTGAAAAACCAAGGGATTCCGAAAACAGAAGAAAATCGACATAAAGTTGTTTCAATATTTTGCTTCTCTCTTTTTTTTTTAAATATGTATTTTTTTAAGATTTCCAAAGTTTTTTTTATCTTGTGATTCAACGAATGATTCTTTCATCTTTAGATTTTTTGTGTAATATTATAAATTTCTATTTATTTCTATCGATCATATCTTGGTTGCTTGAGGTTTCACTTTTTTATTTTTGGGTAGTGCATAAGGAATTTGGTAGACAGAATTTCTCTTTCGGTCTGAATTTCGGCTTAAAAAAGTTTACGTTCACCACGTCTCTGACCACACATGGCTGTGAGTAGGGGCATAGCTTGCATAATGCAAATAAATTTCCCCCAACGGGTCAGAGAGTGATAAGACAATGATACTTTAGATTTATATTATTTTTACATGGTTACCATACGATATCATACGATAATCATACGAAGACAGGACTACGAAGACAGGAATGTAAAGACAGGAATATATAGACAGGAAGATGAAGGCAGAAAGATGATGGCAGAAATATGATGGCTGGAAGATGAAGATGATGATGAAGGCAAGAAAATGATGCTTGGAAGATGAGGACATGATGATGAAGGCTGGAAGATAAAGGCAGACATACGAAGACAGGAAGATAAAGACAAGAAGATGAAGGCAGAAAGGTGAAGGCAGAAATATGATGGCAGAAAGATAATGGCAGAAAGATGATGGCAGAAATATGATGGCTGGAAGATGAAGATGATGATGAAGGCAAGAAAATGATGCTTGGAAGATGAGGACATGATGATGAAGGCTGGAAGATAAAGGCAGACATACGAAGACAGGAATACTAAGACAGGAATACGAAGACAGGAAGATAAAGACAAGAAGATGAAGGCAGAAAGGTGAAGGCAGAAATATGATGGCAGAAAGATAATGGCAGAAAGATGATAGCAGAAGTATGATGGTTGGAAGATGAAGTCATGATGATGAAGGCAAGAAAATGAAGGTTGGAAGATGAGCACATGATGATGAAGGCTGAAAGATGAAGGCAGGCATACGAAGACAGAAAGATAAAGACAAGAAGATGATGGGAGAAAGATGATTGCAGAAATCTGACGGCTGGAAGATGAACCATGATGATGAAGGCTAAAAGATGAATGGTGGAAGGTGAGGACATGATGATGATGGCTGGAAGATGATGGCAGGAATATCAAGGCAGGAATATGAAGATAGGAATATGAAGACAGAAATACGAAGAAAGGAATACGAAGACAGGAATACGAAGACAGGATGATAAAAACAGGAAGATGTAGAAAGAAATATGATTGCAGAATGATGATTGCAGAAATGTAAATAAATAAATCAAATGGCTAATTGGCAATACATAAAATGACTTTTAGTTGATATCACATTGTTTTATAGTTCAGAGTTCCTTTTTTGCATTTCAAACAATGCTCACAAGTCCCACAAATTGAGAGCTCATCGTATAAAGACAGACAAATTGTATTTATTACGGCAAATGTTCTATGTCTTTTTTTCTACTAACAAAACAAACAATAATGCGTTAAGTTTCACTTATGACGGGCGACAATGACATGTGCCAAACGTATGCATTGCTCACGTATCATATAACCCTTCTTGGTCACGTCAAGCACTGTATTGGCCGGCACGTCTGGCCTGATGGCCTCACCGGCCAATTGATGACGCGTGTGATCGAATTGTTGCTCCTTAGCAGCGATTTCGATGACATCATGACGTTGGAAGAGCGCCTGCAGCATTGTTCGTAGCTCAAGTACATTGGCATTTAATTGACGCAGCTGTTCAACTGTATCGGTTGCATTCATTGGTTCATTGGCCGTGGCCTGTTCCAAGCCATCGGCTATTTCGAGCAACTCGTGTATGATCTGCTTACTGGCCGTTGCCTTCGCTTCGGCAATTTGTGCGGTCAATTGTTTTTTAGCTGCGCTAAATGTGCCAACCAATTGATAATACTCATCCATATGCTTCTTATACTTTAAACGATCTTCTTCCATATCCTTGGTTAGTCGTACCACCATATCGGCTAGCGTATTCACATCGTTGCATTCCTTGAGCAACGTATCCAAGCGTACCTGACGATCGAATATGCCTTTTGATTGCGGTTCGCCCAAGTCGATTTTAAGTCTCTTCTGTACGGCCGGACGATTATTCTGCATCTTGATAATGTCCTCTTGGTGACGTTGCATACGTTCATTGCGCTGTTGAGCATCACGTTCCTTTTGCCGCCTCAATTGTTCTTGCACTTGACGCATCTGCTCGTCTAACTTGTCGCGTACTTCTTGTGCGGCATCCTCAGCGGCCGCAATCGTTTTAACATGACTGACACTATTGGCATTTTTGGGAATGTTCAAGGACTCTGTAAGAGCCGGGATTGTGGCATTAACATTATTTGCATCAACCATGCCTGCCACTGCGACTGTTGTACGTTCACCATCCTCACTCATTGTGGTCACAGGCACTTCCTCCACCGGCCCATTTGCTTCTTCTTCTTCCTCGTGCTTCTTGAGCTCGCTAAGTTTTTGCTCCTTCTCACGCTCTACTTTGGTCTGCGCAATCTTGGCAAGATTGAAGGTATGCGCAACGCGCAAGTGAACCGTTCGCGCGTCCATGGTGCCACCGGTAACGACTTTTTCAACGGTCTGCAGCTCCCAAGGTATTGAGATGCGACTCAACAGTAATGGCAACAAACCCGTGCGTTTATGCATTGCAGTTAACATAAAGTGAATGTTCAAATTTTACAAACAATTTATGGCAAAATAAAAAAATATACTTTTACGAATTGTACTGTTTTTTATATGAACAGCAAAATGAAAAACCGACAGTTATTTAACAATTTTTTCCAAAGCCTACTTTACGTCATTGCTACTTGTAAGTACAATGGGCAAAGTCAACCAAGTAAAGTGCTTGCACGAACTTAAGCTAGACTAAAAACTAAATACACTTGATGACTAAAACCAGTAACTTCCACATCTCTGGCACCCAATGATGTTTAACAATGAAAATTGGTGTAGAAGGTATATAGATAAAGAGGAATAAGATTCCAAAATTAGTTTTGTAACTTCAGCAATTTCATTTCGCTCGCCCATTGTACTTAAGTGTGAAAATCAATTTCTACATAACTCAGTAGGCTTTGAAACATGATTTTTTAGCTGCCAATAGTTTCATAATGAAAAGTTCAGTCAGAGTTAGGCAGTCGTCTGCTTAACACATCGTGGTCTTTTAACTTAAGTTTATATTAAATTCGAAAAAAAATATTCGGCTTCGTTTTTCATTTGTTTTATAAAAAAGAATTATTTTGGTGTTTAACAATTCAATTGTTTTTTTTTTTTATTTCCTCTCTATTTAATAACTTGTGGTTTTGTGCTTCATAATATCTTGAATTTTTTTTTCATTTGTGATTTGAAAATCCAGCGGTTTCTACATTTTCCTTCTCAATTTTTTTTTATATATATCGGAGTCAGCAACACTGCCATAGCCACTACTAGAAATAGGACTTGTCGGTTTATTGGTACTAAGTGTAGTACGAATACTTAAAATTTATTATTATTTTTTTTATTTACTTAAGTTTATTGCAGTCAAGAGGGTAGTGCATAAATAAATAATTTAATATTTTTTTTTTTTTGTGACTTGAAAAACCAAGGGATTCCGAAAACAGAAGAGAATCGACATAAAGTTGTTTCAATATTTTGCTTCTCTCTTTTTTTTTAAATATGTATTTTTATAAGATTTCCAAAGTTTTTTTTTTATCTTATGATTCAACGAATGATTCTTTCAACATAAGCTTTTTTGTGTAATACTATAAATTTCTCTTTATTTCTATCGATCATATCTTGCTTGCTTGGGCTTTGATTTCATCTGTTAAGCTGAACAACGGGCTGAAATATGATATATATTCAGACAGGATATGGAGACTAGAATATAGAAATATTTAGACATGAATACAACGACAGTAAGGTGAAGGCATGATAGAGGCATGAGTATGAAGGCAGGAATATGATAACGGGAATATGAAGACAGGAATATAAGGACAGGAATATGAAGAATATGGTTCGTCGGAGTTTTCGACGTTCCGGAAATTGTATTTCTGGCTGACGACTCCTGGCAATCGAAAACACCAAATGACGGATCTTCATTAATTGCACGTCTCTGACCACCCATGGCTGTGAGTAGGGGCATAGCTTGCATAATGCAAATAAATTTCCCCCAACGGGTCAGAGAGTGATTATACTTTAATATCACAATAGCATATAGCTCCCATAGGAATGATCGGTCAAAGATTCGGCATCATCTGGACTAGTACTTTGTTGAAATTAACACGTTCAAGCAAATCGACTAAAGGATATTATATAATCAGAAGACACGACATGAACAAAAAATGAATGTAACAAACAAATAAACTGTAAACTGTTTCTTTTAGCATTTTGTTGTTTTGCATTGCTTGAACTCAACTAAATTTAACGCGAGCTTAGCGTGTAATCGTTTAAGCCAAAATTACGTTTGCGACACGAGTTGGCAGCACCTGCGGCGCGTTTAGATAAAATCCGTTGTTGTGCTTTTTCAACCAAAAAACACAAAACACACAAAAAATAACAAAACAAAATTAAAAATAACATAAGCAGGCAAATAAAATTACTAGCCAAGGCGAAAGGTTTGCGCAAAACATTAAAAGAAAACGCGCGCGCAGAAAAAAGCTAAAAAATAAATAAATAAAATGGCGACGCTCGGCATTTTGCACGCAACGCGTTGGTGTGTTACAAAAATATGTTGTTTTTTTTTTTTATTTTGGGGGTTTTTATGTAAGAAACAAACATTTAAATAGTTGGAAACTAAGCGCATGAAAATCTCCAACAGCGACAAAAGGCACAAACATTAGCGAATAAATTGTGTTAAGCACAAATCTCATGAAATCCCTAAAGCATTGGTAATGGCAAAGAGCGGGTGTTAGGGCTGCCAACATGTTCTTTAAAATGAAAAACATTATATTAATTTGTTTTAAATATTATTAATATAAATTAAAAATAACAAACACATGGAAAATCTTAGACGAATGCAAGTTTGATTTTCTATTTGAACCAAAGCATCTCTTCAAACGTAATTGAGAGATGAGTTGGCAGGTCAATGATGATAAATGATTTATCCATAACAGTAGCAATTCCAGGCCTGATTTTAGGGGTCAGGGCAGCCCAATATATCTTAAACAAATAAAAATGTATAAATGTGTTTATTAAGTTTGGTCTATAACCATTTCCATTCGGTACTCCACGACATTATTTTATTGTCATTAGAAGGGAAGAAATATAATATATATTTTAAGCCAATCAGCAGGAATAAAGATCGTCGATCACATACTTTGTTGCCTCTGTGCTATGACCAATATATGTCTTGTTGTTTGAGGTTGGCAAGGCCTAAGTGCAGTCTATTTCACCTGAAGTCAAGTGATTCTTCTATCAATGTCAATAAGGTATTCAAGTTTTGGCTTTGAAATTAAAAAGAGTGGCAACACGCCTAAGCCAATAAGAAGCGTTATAAGGCTAACAGAAAAGTGAGAAGTTACTTTTTCCCAACCCTTATAAGTCTACACAAGTTCAAAAAAAATTCATGGACTTAATTTTGTTTTGGGTTGCTTAACAGTCATATTTATTTTTTTTTTGTTTTTTGAGATAGTCATGGGTGTTAACGGATTTTACACTGCTTTTACAATGAAGATAATTAAATTATCATGCATGTCACAGTGTAAAGATGCAAACCGACGAAGAAGTTGCCACAGAGTTAAGCAACAACAACAACAACAACCGCCACAACAATCACAACTCAAAAAGGCAACAACGAAAAAAAAAAAATACCTAAAACAATAGATGATAATAATTTTTATTTATACTTTTTCACCACACACACACACACACACACACACATGTATACATGAAGGCAGTCAGAATTTCACATATCTCAACGAACTTTTTGTGTGTCCTGTGTGTATAATTTGAAGTGAAGAAGTGGCATAAGCACTTTTTTTATGGTCGCACGTTGATAAGAAGCCATGCAAGCGTTTCGTTGACGGCGACGGCATTAGTGTGTCTTCCGTTTCCGTTTTGAGGTTCGTGTGGAGTTGCGTGAGCCGTGATTAACATTAACGAAATTTATGTGCGTATTAAAAAAAATTTTTCGACTTTTAATTATATGCGACAAGACTTACAAGTGATGTGATTATATGTGAATATAAATGTGGCGAGGGAAGGGTAAGTGGGCTACTGAAAGTACACAGGAATGATGAAGATCTGCTTGGGTATTAAGAAATGAGAACATTTTGTATGAAATTTTATGTTTATAAGTAATATTTTAGCCGCTTACCCTGGGCGCTCTACAGTCATCAAACTATCATTTTGGCGAAGGATCTTCACTTTACTTATCTAAATGTTTTTTTTTTTAGAAAGATCTTATAAATTAATATAAAAAAATATAGATCACTAATAAAAGTATGCCCTTGGAAGTAAAAGAATTCTCAGTATTAGAATTTTATGCATTTTTTATTTATATAAGAAAACCAATCATTAAGACTTGTGCAGCAATAATCTGAGCGTTTCAAATCAGTGATTTCTCAAGATGTATCGCTGAAAAAAAAACACTGCTTGAATATTTCATTGCTATTTCTATCAAAAGTTGAAACTCAAATATTGTTTTTTTTTTTCTGAATTCTTATTTAATCTTTTTTCTTTTTTTCTTTTTCTTTGTCATAAAAGTACTTACCACGGACTTGATCAACAGTTCACGTTATTTCTAAAACCTTTATGCGAGTGCAAGTATCAAGCCTCTTTACCGCTTTGACGCTCAACACACGTTCAAGACTCTTTGGGTGCAGTTGCGTTGATGGGACTCAAGCGTCTCAATGCCCTACATAAGCGACGTCTACAAATGTATTACATAACCTCAAAAAAGACAAAAAACGAAGAGGAAAAATCTTAAAAAAAAAAGGAAAAAATATGACAGAAAAAGCGTTCAGTGCTGTTAGAGTAAAGCAAAAGGATACGCGGCAATGGCAGGATATGCAAAGCGTGGCAGCTGAAAGGCGTGTGGTGCTGATGATGAATGGTTAGGGTTGGACGAGTGGGGCGAAAGTCGCGGAACAAACGTTTGTGAGTGTAACAAATTGGGTGGGTTTTTTTTCTTCTTTTTTTGTTCGTCTTTTATTTTGAGAACGCAGAACGCATCTGCTGACCAAATGTGGACTTAGGACGTGCTTTTAATTTTTAAAAACGGCTTTTAAAACATGATAAAACACGTTGACGTTGCAAATATACAAAAAGAGTGTGGGCATGAGAAAGAGCGTGAGAGCGCGGGTGAGTGAGAAAGGGAGCGTTATATAGAAGCGGAGTGCGAAATTTTTTTCAATGAGTATTCAAAATAAAAAAAAAAAAACATGAAATTATAAAAATAAAAATCGTAAAAAATTAAAAAAAAAAATTAAATAAAAAAATGTGTAAAGCGTGCATTTACATAATGAAAGATGTCCTGATGGTGCAGTCGCCGCTAAAGGACACACACACACAATTGTATGTAGAAGATATAACTGGAAGACAGAGGGCAGTGGCATGCATGGAGAAGACGCCCAATGCGGTAGTTGGGGACAAAATACAAAAAAATGAAATTATAAAATATTGAAGCGAGTAAGAAATACGCAAAGGACATTCGCGCACACACACACACACACAAGTGGCATACAAGCTCACATACTAATGTTTAAAAGGACATATTAACATTTTTTGATTTTTTTACAACACTACTCCCTCCCACACTACGTAAGACTTCATGTATGAAAAAAAGGATACCTTGTAGTCGCATTGCATGCATTAAAAGCATTCAAAGGAGCGTTAGAACACGCGTGTGGGAAGAGAGAAGCTGTGGGTGTGCGAGGCGAAGTGTGGCAGAGATACACACAGCAGCTTTGCTGCGCGGGAGCGTGGTGCGGCTGAGCGCGGTACAAATGCACTCTCGGTCGCTTTGCGGACTTCACGGAATTAATGTCCTTTCAGATACAAATAAAATTTATAAGCAGCGTGTGTCCTTTTTGGCTCATGCTGCTGCTGCTGCTGCTGCGACTGCTTGCTGACCATTGTCCACAGTCCACCCATCGACGAGTTTGTCTTCCTAAGGAGGTTGGATTCCATTGCATGACAAAATTGATGATTTTGCCTTTTTTGACATTTTTTTAAAACCCCTTTTTTTATACAAGATTTATATATCGAAGGCGATAGTAAGATCTCAAATATATGGTAGGAAAATGATCTATATAGCCATATGAATAGATCTATATATGTCTGTGTTTCCATCCGCCCCAAACGATTAGACGATTCCAGACTTGCTCTGTTTTTACAATCAAAAATTGCCTAAAATAATTAATAGTGTAATTATTTTGGGTCGTGGCATTTGCCATCTATCGGAGAAATGCTTCAGAATTAAAAAAAAAAAATTAACTAAGGCACTTGCTGATGCCCTCTAACAGCAACTAGGGCTAACTCAATTCATGTCTTTAAGCACTCAAATAAAGCTTATTATGTTCACCTCAACTTTCTTAAACTCGACTGACATATTTTTTTGCTTTTCTTGACATTTTCAGCCATCAATTCATGAGTGATACAGTTGGGTTTTTTTTGTGATAATTAATTAATTGTATTTTTTAATTCGAACATCGAATTTCGAAAACAATTACTACTATTTGATTTTATTTTTAATCTTATTTGGCTTTGAAATTTTTGATTTTTGTGTATTAAATGCTATATTTTGTTTTTTTTTTATTTATTTAATTTATATTAATTTTTGTCTGATTAATTTTCATATATCATATTCATTCATATTTTCGAATATCTTAAATGATATAAAATTTAATGATAAAAAAGTTTAATTTTGTTTACTCTTGGTTGGATTTTTTGTATTAACTTGAATTTTTAAATCAATGTTTTCCTCTTAGTATTATTGTTCAGAAAATATTTCATGGTTTTTTTATTTTATTAAATTATTTATTAATTTTTCATATTAGTTTTTTAGAAGAAAACGATGAAGAATGAGGATGGCTTTATGACTAGACCATTATTGGTCAATACACTATAGAATATATAAAGTTTATCTGACTATTGGAATACAAATTAATTCCAATTTGAAGTCAGCAATCTCGGTGAAATTATTTTTTATGTTTTCTTGACTTAATTGCTATTTTTTGTTGCATGCTTTTTAGCGCAAGAAATTGGTAATAATTAATTTTTTAATATTCTAATGGAGAGGGTAAGGAAAAAATGTCTTTGACAGACGTTTAAGCAAATTTTAGAAGAAATCTGTGTTTAACAACAAAAACAACAAACAAATAAATTCAAAAAAGGAGAACCAACCGCAAAAATATGAACAACAATAACGACTTAGGTGAAGGAGTACAAGTGCCAAAGAGTTGCGACAAGTGTTGTTGTTGTTGTTGGTTTTGCTTTTGTTGTTAGCATTGTGTTGATGCTATGCTGCCAAAGTTATACACGCGCGCGCTCTCTCTAACTCATTCTATCTCGCTTCCACTTTTATGCATAACAATCTCCTTCTCATTCAACGACCTTTGTTAGCTCTGCTCAAGTGTTAGTATTTGTGTGTGTGTGTGTGTGCCTTGTTCGGAACGATGAGAAACGTGCCGATGCATAATCATCATTTGAGATGCCATTATCATTTATTCTCTGGCGATGATATTTACAGGTGTCGTTGCTGTTAAACTCATCGTTGTTGTTCTTGTTCCTCTTGTTCTTGTTGTTGACGTTGTCGTTGTTATTGTTGTTGTTGTCGCCATCACACTTTGTTCTTTTAGCTTTTGATAGGCTTTCATATGCTCAACATCGAAAACTAAACAGAATCAACAACAATGCCGCAGTTAACATAAATTTACACGTTTGTATCATTTTCCATTTTTCCCCTTTTTGTGTTATGGTTTTTTATTTTCCTTTTTGCTTTTCTTTTATTTACTGTTTTTGTGCAACGGTTATTTGTAATAAAATTCACTGCTTTTTTACTTTGTTTGCCGCTTAATTCAAAAAATGTCACAACAAGTTTTATTTGCTTAGGCGAAATTTGATTTTCGCGGCATTTTTTGGTATAACAAAAAACAAAAATTAGAATACAAAACAAAGAAAATGTAAGTTTTACTTAAAATTTGTTATCAATTAAATTTTTTAATTGAAATTCGCAACTTAAACATTTTTGCTTTAAGCAAGTATGCTATCGAAGAATCGAGTCAACTGCGTTGGAAAAATGGCATGCAAAATTTTCTATTCTAGGAGGACAATAAGTAAATTTACTTGACATAAGATTGTTTAACAGGGAAGGCATCGCAAGTGTACCATAATAATAATAAAGCTTTTTAGTCTGCTGGGGAGCATGGTATGGTGGGTGATTCCTTTTCAATCTTCTAAAAAAAAATGTGCAATTTTGCAAATAATTTTAATTTAAATTTTTAATAATTTCTTTAAAAAATGTATTGGTATTTTACTTCGATTTTGAGAGTTTTATGAGTATTTTTTTTAAGAAGCGATCGTTGTATTCCAACACTCTTTACTATAATGGATACTCATATAATAAATATAAAAATATAATAATTAAGGAAAAAACAAAAAAAAAATATTTAAATTTGATTGCAGCTTTGTAGAAGTAGAAGAAGTTACATAGGTCAGTATAGTCGAGTGTACTCGATAATTTTCTGACATTGTTCATTCAAATGTTGTACAGAAACTTCAGTTTAAGGGTCTTCGAGGGGTAGCTATTGAGTCTACGATTGAAGTTTACCTTTTTCATATAAGTTAGGAGGTAACTCCTTTAATAAAAGGGGTTTTGAGGAGAAAAGGGCTGTTCAAGTTACAGACTTTTAAATAGGAGGGCGATAGTGAGCGAGTAAGAAATGTCACAGATCCAATAAAACTTAATCTATTTTATTTATCATTTCAAACGTATCCCTTTAGTTGATATAAAGCTGTTCCAAAATTCTTAATTTCATTTTATATATTTTATTTTTGATAATGAAGCTCAAATATATTTTCTTTATCCGAAGAGAATTTTCATCTTTTTGGATTATTTAAGTTCTTTAACGATGTTTTTTTTCTTATTTCTTGCATTAGACTTTTGTGCCATGTTCGTTTAATCTTCTACACCAGTAAGCTCAATATATGTACCTACATACATACACACATATACGAACAGAAGAAAACCATTATGCCATAAGTTAGCAAGCTTGTTTAGTGAAAAATTTCTTGAAAATGAAAATTTCTTGAACCATTCTTTTCGAATTAATGGTGCAGCATAACTCAACTCATTACAATGTATAAATGTTGAACGTGTACAATTTTCTTGGTCATTACATTTTGGCAATTGCTAACATTATACCCCCACTTTCTTCTCAGCACCTTCAGTTAGTCAGTGGTGTGTTACCCACCACCATACTCAATGACAAGCAATTGCTTTCAGCGGTAATATTAACACCTTCATATTTGTGCGACAAAAACGCATAAATATCATTTCAGTTCAGCTGCTATCATTATAACCAAGACCAGAGCTTGGCTTTTGGCTTGTTGTTGTTGTTGTTTTTGTTGTTTTTGTTGTTGTTGTTTTGGAATTTAAGACTTTCACCAATACAATTTACGATTAATGTGTTAAGTAGCGAACGTCGCAAACCTCCCCCCACCAACACCCTTTGTACAACTTTTACCGTTGTGAACTTTTAACGCTCAACCCCTTCATAGCATAATCATTTACATGCGCGCCTAACTTGAGCACTTTCTTTACCCCCTTTACCCCCTTCCCCCCATCCCAACCGTGCTCAAGTCAAGTCAAGTCGAGTCCATAATTCAAATGGCTTGGCGCACGTTCCAACGGTAAAACGTAAAAGTTTTCACTTTGCCATGAGTCTCAAAATAGAAGAAAGCAACAAATAAAAAATTCCAAAAAAAAAAGAAAATTAAGAATTAATGTAACATTTTATTTGAGCTTTGCGCGAGCTTCAAATAAATATAAGTATGTATTTTTTTGTTGTTTCATAACACACAAAAAACAAAAAAAAAACAACAACAAATTTTTATAAATAGTCTACGACAGTGGTTGTGTACCTGAGTGTTGTTGTTGCTGTTTTCATTATTTTATTTATTTTTTTTATTTTTTTTTTTTTTGTATTTGGCTCACATTTGAGTCACTCTTCATAGAGCCCCGTGTATTCGCTCATTAGTTGCCCTACACGCAATTAAGCACAAATGATGCTGATGCTGCTGCTGAGGAAAGGGTTACAATTCGACGTTGTCGCTCTATGAGTGCAGTCATTGTGCCATGTGTGTGTATGTGTGTGTGTATGTGTGTGTGAGTCGTTCATTCACTCATTTTTCTCGCCCCTTGCATTTTCGACGCACACTTTTAGCGATAAATCCTTACGTAGAAAGTTGAGCCTTACGCGCGCTCACGGATGTAGGAAACATTGCCAACTATAAACTTTCTTTTCTTTTTGATTTTTTTCGTATTTTTTTTTTTTGCCAAAAAAATGACTCACTCCTCTACATTTATAAATGTTGCGTTCATTTGGTTAACGTATCATTAAGTACCCTGCATTAGACTTGATGCAAGATTTGTTGGAGTCTCGAAAGCCATCGATTCTAAATTCGACTTTAAAAGTCTAAGCCAACAATTTGGAATAATTGAAATGTTTTATGATATTTAATTTCTTATTAAAAGATTTGAAGATCTTCAATTCCTTGCTTGAAATTTTCAAAGCTTGGCTTACGTCCTCAGGCTCTTAAAAGTTATACACAATAAATTTGCAGCCTGAGAGTAATTTCTATTTCCGATCTTGAGTTTTATTTACAAAGTGCTTTAAATAAACCTATAAAAGAAACATAGAATGAATAAGATTTTGAGCTCGTAAGGAAAACCTCTCAGAGAACAAATTAGCATTTTATAAAATAATATAATATAAATATATAATATAATAATGATATAATATAAATAATATAATATAATATTTGTCTTTTACAAGTCTTATTAAATCGCTTAGATACATTTTTATCGAATTTGTAGCGCTCCAAAATGATGTGTTGTCGTCGTGCTCATCGTCATTTGCGAATTGCCGCGAAATTTGTCGTTCGCCTCGTTGGCATTGCATCCGCTACAACTTGAATGAGTGCGACTATTGCGACTACTATGGCACTACTTTGGCCATTTTTGTCGTTATGTTATGCCACGTTACGAAGCCAACAAATTTATTGCACAAAAAATTTCACCTGCTCGTTTAACATAGAGATAGTCTTAGAGAGAGAGAGAGACAGTACTGAGGACAACTAGGCAACGGCACAAAGGGGATACGCCGTCTCTGGCTCAAACCCAGCTCAGAGTTTCGCGTTCTGTTGGCATTTTAACGCTTAAATAAACTTTTTTCCTTTGGCATAAATATAAGCAAAAATAGCTGACAATACACGACGCAACAAACGTTCTTGTTGTTGTTGCTGTTGTTGGTGGAGGTGAATGAGTTGAGACGCGTTGAGTTGAGTTGGCGGCATATTCAAGTGGTGTTGGTTATAATGGTAGTGATGGCTGTGTTGGATGTATGGAGGTCGCTTGCGCCGCTTTGTGAACAGTGTCGTCGCCACGTCGTTGTCGTCGTCGTCGTCGTTTGGTAGTCGTAAGTCCGGACACAAAGGATTCATAAATTTCGTAATTGTGAAATGTGCATTTTAATGTGGATGAAAATGAGTTTAAGACAAATTTTTATTTATTACAAAATGCGGCAGATTTATTGAAATTGTCGAAAAGTTTTACCATTGCTACATTATACAAAAGGGAGCAGGTTAAGTTGTAGTAGTCTGAGCATGGGCAGGAGTTTAGGTAAAATGAAGAATGAGAAATTAAATGTCGTAGAGGAGAATTCGGTGTGTGTGTCAGAGTAGGTAAGAGCCGCACCCCGTTAAGAGAGCAGAGATTGCAAGGAACTGTGTAGAAAGCAGAGAGAATAGTAATAAGTTAAAAAAGACTTGTTAAGGCAAGTAGAAGAATGTGAGTAGTAGAGAAGATCGACGCTATTCTGTCGGATGAAGCTGCACAGATACAAATATCAAAGGAGTGTGGTAGAGAGCGTGTAGAATGTGTTAGAGGAGAAGTCAATGTGTCAAAGAAAAGGTAAAGCTGCTTCTCGCTTGTAGTAGTAGAACAGAGAAGGCTACAAAATTCTGACGCAGCGCGGTCAGCCCACGCATTGTGTAAGCACACTCGGGTGACGCCCGAACATGATACTTCGGGTGATGCGTCGCTCACGTTCGAGCTTCGTCATTATTTTGGCGGTCTTCTTTGGCGTTCTTTTGAGCGAAAAAATGAAATCAGTCGCTGATCAGGACTCACTGCAGGTGGATTATTTTGCGGTTGGCAGAGAAATTACACTCAACGAAAATGTTTTCAGAAATATGGGAATGGGCATGAATTTCTTTTCTTTAAAAGTATGAATGACTTTTCCTATGTGCGCACTGTTGTTCGTAATTTTTCTAAGTGCATAGGAAATCAATTTTGTTTTTCGCTACTTACTCATACAACGATTGATTGTGTGCGTATTGTCCGTCACTGTAGTATAAGGTGAAGAAGTAGAAAGCACAAGAAAAGTATGAAGCATAATTGTTATGGGAAGCACAAGAGAGTGCGTAGTAGAGTAGATCGTTTAATTTCTCAGAGCGGTAGAGTAAGGTAGTGAGTATATTGGCGCAGACCCAAAAAGAG
This sequence comes from Phortica magna, assembly GCA_037044515.1. Taxonomy (NCBI): domain Eukaryota; kingdom Metazoa; phylum Arthropoda; class Insecta; order Diptera; family Drosophilidae; genus Phortica; species Phortica magna. The sequence continues at coordinate 44,658 of JBAMBP010000974.1, read as the reverse complement.
AAAGGCGAGCGTTGAAGCGAAAATCACTTCATTCTATTAGCACAAAGATCGGAGACGTAAACTGTGTTATATATGTGCTCTACTTGTTGAGCGTCGTAGAGAGATGGTAGTGTAATATGCAATATGAAGTAAAAAATGTCACAAGCTTCGAGTATGCGTCAACTATCAACTTAATATAGTAGTAAGATTTATATTAATTAAAAAAAAAAAAATGTTCATCAAAGACTAATTTAACTTGTTTTTTAAACAAGTTGGCATTTCCACCGCCAACCTGTTCGTGCTTGTTAGCAAAAACTAATCAAAAACTAGGCTGCAGTCATTTGTCTAATTGAAATAATTTAAATTTTGATTACTGATAAACGAAGCAACGTTACTGCTCAATGCCAACCATTCCGCGCCCCCCTCTAGCCAACCGAGCAAACTCTCTTACGCTTTATAGTACGACAGACAGACAGACAGACGAAGTTGCATTTTATATGACTATGGCAGCTCTCGTTCGCGCGTTGTAACTGACTTAATGACTATTTTCGACTGTTGCTTCGTTGCGTTTTCAAATGCTGCAAGCGTATTTCAAGTATTTTCCAACCTAGAAACCAGCAACTACCAACTCCCAACACAAAAACCAAAAACAAAAAAAAAAACAAGATAGAAAAACAACAACAACAACAAAAATTGAGCTATGTGCAGGTATTTAGCTGGTTTATAGCTATGCTATAAGGTTGTGGTTAGTGGGTTAGGTGCTGGTAAAAGGCGTAAGGGTGACTTAAGTCTAGCTAGCCAGCTAGATACATAGATAGTTGGTTGTATAGATAGATAGTATACCAAGAGTAACCAAAATCAGCCAAGTGCATGATTCGTTTATGCCTTTGTCAGTCACCAAAAAGGCACAGTAGCGCAGATACAAATTTTAACGAGCGGTGGGTCAATGTGGTGCGTTACAGTGCGGACATAGAGGATATGATATGCGGTTGGGTAAGAAGCGTAAATGTTTTCGGTTAAGCGGGTGGTGCACACTACACTACAGTACATGATGGCAAAGGTAAAGGCAAAGGCATGGTAACAAGGCAGCGAGCAGAGCGGCAGAGTGAGTCAGTGCTATGCACAATTCTACAGGTGCAACAATTTGCCTTTATTACTGACGTTGAGTAGCGCACAGTTTGTACGCTGCTGCTTTTTACATTTGTAGTTCCATTTTGAGATTTTCACTTGTTCTACAATCTGCTCAGTTTAGTTCAACACAGCTCGTCAACATCATCATCATCATCATCATCATCATCAGCAACATCATCAACATCATGATAATTGCCAACAACATCTCACGTTTTATGGTGTGCCCATCAGCTGCAGCAACGTTGTTTTCGCTTACTCCTACTCACCCATACACACACACACACAAACACACACACAGATACAATCGTTTCACGTTGCTTCTCACTCTAAATTACATTTTCCAAAAGTTAATTGAAATGGAAATTAGTTGAAATTGTAAAACGAATTGAATTGTATGTGATTAGCTTGAAAATTTTCGAATTGGTTAAGCAAACGGCCATGACAGTGGCAGCCAGGTAGCCAACAGCGTGTGCCATACACACACACACACACATACATAAGAGTTATAGAATATGCAAGGTTATGTTGCTGTAGCTTTACGCTCGCATCAAATTCACGTTTGCTTTTGCTTGCGTTTGTAGCATTTTAATACTAAACTGACCAAAAAATTCTATTATCCTTTTTTGAGATATTTGTTTAATGTATTCGGTTGAGTTGCCTTGCGTTACGTTGCGTTGCAGAATGTTTGAGTCTCTCGACTTAACTCATTCCCAAACATTACGCCTGAGCACATCATTTTGCCTGAAGCGCCTTTGGCTTCATTGGCTTGTTTGGTGTTCTGTGGCTTGCTTGGCCAACGCTGAGATTTTAATGTAATACCCTTTTTGTCTAACCTGTCGTACTCAACGCTGTGTTTTTTATTCTTTTATTCTTTTATTCTTTTGTTGTTTTTTTTTTTTTGGTTATGCTTATTATTTGATTAGTGCTTTATGTAATGATCAAATAGATTTTAATTGCACAAATGTTGGTTTTCAAAGCTTTGAAATGTATATTATTTTGTTTTTTTTTTTAATAGACATGTTAAAATATTTTCATTTTGTTTTATAGACAAATCCCATCGGCTTTCATGCGTTGTCGAGTTATGCAATTTGTTTGTGTCCTCTTTGAATCGATAATTTTCGCCTCAACCCCAAAACTTTGATTCATAAAACTTTACAGACAAAAATTAAGAAACCAAAAAAAATATATATATATATATATATAAATATGTACAGTTATGTTTGCATAATCAAGCTCATTGTAATAAGCTCGAACCTTTTTTTTTATTATTTTTTTTTTATTTTTGTGACAACGCATATAATTCAATAAAATATAAATTTTTGGCTGCGGCAATTTTAAATAAAAAAAAAACAAATAATAAAAAAATATCACATTACAAATGTTAAAACAAAAAAAGAAATTAAAAAAATCTCAGCAAAAAAAAATGGCATAAAGCAAATGATATGTTATATTTATGAGTGTATTTAAATGTGTTTGTTTGTGTGTGTGAGTGAAAAAGTTATATGTGCTTACATTTCACACACACACTCATACATATGTACGTTATGAGTTTGAAACAGCGACGCCAAAGCTAAAGAAGCGTACGTAAAAATGTCCTTCGTAATTAATCCTTTTTAAAATGATACGCATGCATACAGATATATACAGATGTGTGTGTGTGTGTGTGTGTGTTTGTGCACTAAATTTTATATGCCAAGCTCGTATTTTTTTATATCTATCTTTTGCCCCTACTCCTTCTAGCACACACTGAAGTGAAGTGTAGTATTATTATTATTATCAGGGACTTACATAGATATGAATTTATATACGTATGTGTTTGTTGAAAAAAAATGTATTTCTAAAGCTAGGTACACACGATGCAAACAATTTGCAGCAAGTTGAAAATAATTTGCAGCAAAAGTTTGCACAAATGTTTACACCTATGCAAATATTGCAAGAAAATTTCTTGCTTCAATCAATTTTTGTTTTGCACGCAAACTTTTGCCTGGATATTTCGTGCAATATATTGCGTCAATGTCTACACGTGTTTTCATTTTTTGTTTGCAGTGCTTGCAAGTGACACTCGTTTGCAAGTTCTGTTGTTTTGTGAAAGTCAAGGAATAACGACGTGTTTATATTATGTCGGCACAAAAATCGAGAGTTGCTGCTATTGCTATATTAGCAACTTTAATTAAACGTTAAAAAATTCAGAAGATTAGAGTCTGCAAAAAAAAGAAAGTGTTGGGTGAAAGAGTGGATTTCCAAAAGAGATGAAAAAGGAGTGCATCAGAACATTTTAAAAGAGCTACTAAATCGCATCGAAAAACTCCCATTTGCTGGTATAGTTGTCCGATGTACCCTGGCCACTCTTTTTATGCTTCACTCTGCGCACGTCTTGTAAAAATTGAGTGCGCAAATGATGAATTTTTGTTTTTATTTCATCATCATTTTTTTCTCACTTTTCAGCAATTTCACGATAAGCATTTTGCTTTTTATGCTTATTTTTATAGTCTGCTGACAGACATCCCAAAAACCAGAATAATTCTCGCACAATTCAATTAATTTTATCGTTTTCTCGCGATCCCACATGTTGCTTTTCTTGCTGCAATATTGCGACTGAAAGCAAACAGCACATGCAAACAAGCAAGCAACTGATGCAACCAAGATAACAGTAAAATAATGTATACAGACGACAAGCAATAAATATTGCTGCAAAAAAATTTTCCAAGTTCTTTGTTTGCAGCAAAACGGTTGCACTCGTGTTTATACGTGCAAATTTGATTGCAGCAATCAACTTGCTGCAAATTGTTTGCATACATACCTAGCTTAACATGTATAAATGTGTGATGAGATTTTTTTTACAGTGTACACTATGCAGCATCATGTTTGATTGGGCATTTGTGATTTATAAATGATGTTGACTGATTGACTTTGATGTAAGTTGCTGAAATTTACGTGAGAAAGTTTTGGCTCATGAGTATTTGAGAAGGAAATATTTAAAGTACTAGCATTTGCGTAAACGATCCTCAGATAAGTGCTCAAGTGTATAGTATCTTGGATCATAATTTTTGTTACATTTATGAGAAGTGTGTCTAAGAAGAAAGAGATGCTTAAAAAGTTCTCCTTTTAAATCTTGGATCGTAGTGCTTGACTTTAAACAAAGATTTTAAACGATATATAAGACATTTTTCCTTAATGATTATTTGAAAATTCCAGTATTGGTATGTGAGATGCTTGGATATGTTCTTTAATAAAAATATTATATTTTGGATCCTCATCTCAAAATTGCATGAGAAAATTATGTTCTGTTTGAGAGAGTATGTTTTTTTGAATTCCAGTATTTGGTACAAGCGATCTTCAAAGTATGTTCCTGGAAATAATATATCTTGAATTTTCATCTTCGACTCTTATCAAAGTGACTGAAACTCGGCAAATGTTTATCATTTTAACGAATCAAAATACCTCAACCAGTCACAATGTGTAGCTCATATAAACTTGCCGCATCTGCACTCAGACCATTTTCCAACATTATCGCGACACATTTTAGAAAAGTGCGCGCGCGTATATTTAACATAAGTAATATTAATACTCATTGCCATATGAGTGTACATGTGAGTACCCCGCGTAAATACCACACAGATTTTTTTTTGCTGCCATTTACCATTTCTCTTTTGGCGTATTTCCCTTTTTATTTATTTTTTTTCCACCATTTTTTTTTGGTTTTTTCTGAACGTGTCCGAAACATTTTTTTCAAATTATTATTCTTCATGCTTAATATGCAAAAGCGGAAGCCATCATTTGTTTCAACAACAACAACAGCAACAAAAACAAGAACAACAACGTTGACGATCATGCCTGCAATGTGTACGAAGACATTAAAATCAGTGGAGATGATGTGTGTTCTGTTGTGTTGGGTGGGGCTGGTCTGCTCTGCTCTGGGCTGGGCTGGGCTAGGCCGAAATCGGTCAGTAAATGTTGTCTAAGAGCAGCAGAGCTGTGGACATGTGCTACGCAGCATGTGTGTTGACATCGGACATCATTATTAGTTTAGAAAAGTGTTGGAAAGTGCGTGTTTTTTTAACAATAAAATTAAGGAAGTGGTTATTATTTAATTTAAATAAACGTTTATATAATAGATGATTAGCGCTTTCTCAGCTTTGAAAACTTTCACAGATTCCTATCTATATTTTTTAGTGCTGAAAAGTATTAAAAATATTATATGTAAATAACTCATTGGTTAGAATTTTCCATGGGAGTTTTTTTTCCCAGCTGAAGTTGTTTCATTGTTTTTATCATAAAACGTCATTAATATTCAATTCGCAAAGATGTTCAAACACACATCAAATACGCACATCTGTGTGTGTTCTACAAAATTAGTTCTTTTTACATATTGTCAATTGGTTTTTTTTTCTTTATTTTTTTCGTTGTATTCTGCTCACTTCCGTTTCCGCATCTATTGCTTGTATTACCATGCGATGTTTTTTTCCGCGTTGCTCATGTCATATTCCTCCATAACAAGATTGCAGCAAAGCTCGCTGCTGACCAACGTTGACGGCGGCAGCGGGACATGCCGTACACCCTGTGCTGGCCACAACTGCCTACTTAGCATAGGGCGTGTTATTCTCACATACATTTTTATTTTATGCGCTCCTAGAAGTATACTTAAATAAATTTATTTTTATTTTGCTTTTTTATTTTTTGGGTATTTTTACATGTTTGAAATCGTGTAGAAATGTTGAAATAAAAAATTGAAACCATTTTCTCATATTAAATGTGCGTTTCACTCATTCATTCATTTCACTTAGTTGCGTTGTCTCTTTCACACTTGTTGGCTGATTTTTTTTTCTTGTCTTGGAAGGCTATAATGACACCCAACTCGCTTGGCCATATTGCGCGCATTGCTCAACCATTCTTTTTTCTCCATACTCATCTTAATTTTTTTATTTGGTTTTTTTTTTTTATTCTTTTTGAGTATGTGTAATTTTATTTCTGTATTTTTTAAGCTGCCCACTTTTTGCACAAGCTGACCATACTTTGTTGTTGTTGTTGTTTTTCATACATTTGAAATGCATTCATGGACAAGGAGTTGCCGGCGTTGGCAAAGATGCGAAGTCGACATCGGCATCGGCAACAACATCAGCGTTTCGCAAATGTCCTTTGCGGCATTGTCGCTGTCGTTGTGTTCATATACCGTTACACACATGTTCAGATGTAATTTATTTTTTTCTTTTTTGTACTTTATATTCATTCTATATGTCTGTTTGTCTCTTTCATACATACGCTTTGGTACTTTTTACTCATAAGTAATAAGGAAAGGACATATTCGTCCTGCATAAATGATGTAATTACAACGCAAGATTTCTTCTACAAGCGATTTTTATTTAAATTTCTCATTCACACACACATATATGCATTCATGCACTTATTCCATTGCCACTGCTGCCTTACCCACGCATTTTACTTCTCATTCTTGGTAGTCGTCATAATAATAATAATAATAATATTTTTTTTCTTGCTTTGCGCATTTCTAAAATATTTTAACATTTTTATCATAATTTTAATTAAATGCGCAAATGACTTCAGAATTTATGTGTTTCATTATCTGACATGCGGCAAATATTTTTCTGATATCAATGCGTACAAAGACCGTACCGTCCTTCATGCTTGAGTCCTTTGCGTAAAGTGGACAGCTGCTTTTTTTTAAAGAAAATTTTATATAAATCAAATCATTTCATCTGTCATTTTCGCTATAATTTCATGGATTCCTTTTTATTTTCTCGCTCGTTCTCTTCTTAATTATGAATTATAAACTTCCTTTGAAATGTTTTCGCATTTAGAGAGTTGCCAACTGGTTTGGGGTTTTGTTGTCTGTCGTCCGATCCCATTTTCCCCCCAACTTCAATCAACAAACAGTAAATGGTTAACAATATTTAACAATAATGCTTATTCAATGTTTCACTCTTCTCTTTTTTACTTTGCTTACATTCGCTTTGCAACACTTCTTTGTGTCGCAGTCTGTGGCTTTCTCTTTCTTACTAGTGCCGGTGCTATTGCTGGCTTTTGCGGTCGTCTTCTGTTTGGTTTTAATTAATTAATTTATGAATATTTTAATGAAAAAAGGCAGTCACTAAATAATCAGCCTGTAAAGTGGCATTGCAAGGCAATGAATAAAAAAATAATAAGAAATAAATGAAAAAAAACGTACGAATGAAAAAGAATGATAACTTTTGCTTTATTGCAAAGCCGTAGTTAGTCGGCTAATGCTTTCTCTTTCTTAAAGTCAAAGAGTACAGTTCAAAAAGTGATTCGTTTACTATTTTAATAAATCAAGTATAAAATATATATTTGTATCTTTCATCAAGTATTAAATGTATTGCGCTATGAAATAAACGCTTTGATTTACGATCGATTCGATTTTGGGCTGATAATACCATATATCAAAATCAGTTGACAGCTTCTTACAAATTTTGCATCATTGCTGTTTGCAAGTGAGAATTATATGCCTTAAGGCTTCTTTGTATGTTGTGTTAGTCTAGGAAATAATTACTTGATTGACAAAAATAAATTTACTGTAGAATTTGTATAATCCAGACAATCGATAAGCCGTTTCATTAATTCGGACACTTATGTAAATAGTGTTATAAGATTTTTTTTTTAGATTTAAAGTTAAATAAGTTTTAGATAGAAAAAATAGAGATAAAATGAAAAATTCTAATAATCTGAAAAATTCGAACATTTACTCTCCAGATTAGCGAAGTTTTGCTGTCTACAATAAAAGTTTACTCCACTGTTCTGATAATTTTGTACTGCTAGCCAGCATTTCGAAGCATGAGCTCATTGTTCTTGGGATTATAAAATTCAGCCAGAGATATCTCCAATTGTGCGGTACTGTTGCTTTTACTGTATTGCTCTAATTATATATACTAGAACGGCCTCAAAGTGTAAGCGCCATCTATGCACTTCGACGCCGTCAGTTTTAAATCTTTATAAATGAACTTTGGCGTAACATATCCGACCGACCGACGGACTTCAAACAAGTCGACGACAACATGTGCAAATTAAACCAGTAAAGCTTATAAAAATTGCAAAAAAAAAAAATTAAAAAAAATAAAAAATAATAAATAAATAAGTCGACATTTTAAATATGTGACCAACGCTTCGACTACGCCCTCTTCAGGCTGTTTTCGGGTTTGGGGGCGCACATCATTTGAACTCAGTGCAGTTGAGGTCGGTCCAGTTAAGTCGTGCGATACGCTTACGAATGTAATTTTTATTTACACAATTTTAAGCTAATATTTCTCAAACGTAACCAAACCACGATGACGACAACAACGACGACGACGACGATGTCCGGGAAAAAAAGCCGTTGTCCCAAAAAAGGATTAATGAAATAAAATTATCTCTTTTCCGCTATAGGAACGTGTGTTGTTTGAAGTGTATGGCATGAGGCGTGAGAGGTGGTATGCTCTGGTGTGGTTTGGTGGCGGCGACGCGTAGACATGAACCACAAAAAAAAAAAAAAAAAACGAGCAACAACGGAAAAAGGCGCATTTGTGTGTAATTTCTTTCCGGCGTATTTTTTTTTTCTCGCTTATTTTACCTTTTTTTCTTTTCTTTTACTTTGAGTGAGGGGGCGTCACATAGTATTGTGTCGTCGTGTGTTCTGAAGCGCCTTTTCTTCTTTTTTATTGGTTACTTTCTTTTGTACTCTTTTTTTTTTAAATTTGAATTTTTATATGCCTTCTTTTTTTTAGATTCAACGTGTCTTCTTCACGTTGGGCGGTATGCAAACAAGACTTTTATTGTCAGGACTGATGGGCAAAACGTGGCCGGGGCTAGCTTTGACATCAAGTAGAAACACGTACAAATCTTTTATTTTTTTTTTGTTTCAAGCTATTTTTTTTTTTAAGTTCAAATTCGGTGGTATATTTTTTTTTTTGCGACCGGAAGTGCGCCTTGTTTCACCCTTTATCTGCGCTTACGCAAAATGCCAGCCTACTTAATGTTTTTCTTGTTGTTGTTCTTTGTTCTTTTTTTTTTCTTTCAGTTTTTAGTCTTTGTTTGTCATTCTGGACTATTTTACGATATAAATGCGTGTCTCTGTGGATTTTTTCACGCTAATTCTTGCCATATTTTAACATTTTTAAATGCAGTCGAAGTAGTTGGGCGTGTTACTTTTGTTTTTTGTTTCTTTTTCGAGTGTAAGCGTGTCATTAGGGTTGAGGCATTGACAAAAAAGCAACTTTAAATTGCATATAAATAAAAACTAAATTGCCATGTACATTTTCTACAAAATTTCAAATAAAAATGCGCCGAAAAAATATATATATATAAATGTAAATAAAATAAAGAAAAAATTAAGTAGCATTAAAAGTAAGGATCTCTGCTAAATACGGGCATTTGCTTAAGGAGTGGTTGGGCGGGGTTTGGTGACATCGTTAATTGCAAAAGTGTTGTCGCGTATATGGCGGGGGTTGGGGCACAGCTGTGTGCAATCAAATAGTTTGGCGTAATTAGTTAAGCGTAGGATTTCTTCGGAAGATTGGAAAAAAGTGCTCGATATGATATTCCGACAAGTGACAGGTGCAAAAATTAAGATGTGTTAGGAAAACGCGCTGAAGGAAGAATGCTGGGGCAAAGAGTAGAATAGAGAGTGGAGAGAGAAACAGTGAAAAGTCATTGGTTGAGTTCAAAGATCGATAGAAGATGACTGCAAAGCAAAAGTCACTAAGAAGAGTAAAGTGCAAGCGTAATTAGAAAGAGATAAAAGAGGCATTATAGAGAGAAAAGCTAAGGATGAAAAAATAGGAGATCGCTTTTCGAACGAAGAATCTATACTCTTTCTGATTGTATATATTTTTCTCCCAAGGAACAGGGTGGACCACTGGGGCACTACAAAATCGGCACGAAAACATTCTTTCTTTTGTTAAGAAAAAAATACAAATTTATCACAGAAAATGGTTTTAGTAAACAATCTTGATTGAGGTCCTCAAGATCTCTGTCTTTTAGTCTTCGCCATTGTTCAATAGAAGCCAAGGATCTGGACTACCAATTATTACTAATGTGTCTATTTAGATTTCTGAGTCATATGAAATTTGCTGATATCTGTTTTTGGGTACTCTCCGGTTTATAAATAAATCTAAAAGATTGGCATGATATTTTTTACAAAAGTTCTTGATGAGATCAGCTTAATTCTCACCCAAAGTAATGTGCCTCGCTGTAAGAATAACGGTACACCAAAAACCAAGAACAATTTTACAATTCATTGAAATGCATGACAAATTCTTTATAACGCTGAAAGCAATTTTCCTGTGGCCCAAAACACTTTGCGACAAATTAATTCAATTACGAAAAAACGCTTAAAATGTGGTTTTACGCTAACAACAACAAGAAGATACAAAACTGGGCGTGCAATTTGATGACATTAACCATTTAGAAAGAGAAGAAGATTCGACAAAGACGTTGCTTGATTAACGGATTTGAAATTTCGCTGACATCAAAAATTAAATGAATGAAATGAGTGAACGGCACACCTTGACTCTGTGCACATACCTGACAACACCAGAAGGGGGTCTGAGGGGTGTTGTTATGCTGTTGTTGTTGTCGAATAATTTTGTTCGACAAAACGGCTTAAAAGTAAATGAAATATATAAATGTCATTTATTTATGCAAAATTTGAATTGTCATAGTGAAATGACTTATAGAGAGAGAGAGTGAGGGTGTGTGCTGGGCTGATCTGTGGTAGTGGTAGTGAACGTAACGTTGACATTCACAGTAAAACGTCTGACGGTCTCAGTCTGTCAGTGATTATGTCTGCGACTCTGTGGGTGTTGGTCTTATTTGAGTTTTGCGTATAAGTTGGAGAAAAAAAAACATGTTGACGTTGAATGTTTCTGCCTCTAAATAACATCTTCTTCTTCTGCTACTTTTTTGACTTCAACACTTTACACAGCAACAGTGGCGTTCATTATTATCAACCTGCTCATTCTCATGCTCAGGCTCAATCTCATCATCATTGTTGTAGTTGTTGTTGTTATTGTTGTTGTTGCCTCAGTCGCTGCTGTCGTGTGCGGTAATAAAATTCTTAATGTGCCATTAAATCCTTTTTGTAATTCATTTTCTTTCTTTTTTTTTCCATCATCATCATCTTGCTTCGCTGCTTTTCTTTTAGATGCTCTTCGATGCTTCTTTTCAACTTGCGTGAATGTCGTGACTTTTGAGCATTGAGGCTTATGTTGCAGGTGTTTTGGCAATTTCATTATGTATGTGTATGTGTGTGTGTGTGTGTGTGTGTTTATCTCATACTTTCAAACATTTTGCCAGCAATGTTATTCTGCGCGCGTTGCCAAAGAAAGTGCCAAAAGTTGTTGATGGAATTTCGCCAAAAATGTATGCTCAATGCTGCAACAAAATTACAAAACGTACAGAAAATGGGCACGTAAATAAATTGCAAAGATTTGTCGTTTTCCATAGTGTTTAGTTGTTGTTATTGTTGTTGGTTTTTACTTTGTTTTTCTTATGTTAGTCAGTGTAGGAATGTGCAATGGCGGCTAGTGTTGTCATACATTCTTCAAATGCCATGACTGTGATTTCATATACAATTTTGTACATTATTTTTTTTTTAATAATTTCCGTGCGAAAATTGTTTCAAATAACAAATCGTGTTCCTAATTAAATGTAAGACTGACTAATGTTCTATATACATTCCAATACACATACAACTATTCAATATTCTATTTGTTTCAGGCTTACGTTTCTTCATTGACTTAACAATGCTCAAAGATTTTCAAGACATATGTTGTTTGGTCTTACAGGCCAACATAAAGCAGTTTAATTGTGAATAGAATACTTTTTGAATATTTCTTGTTTTCGGCTTTATTTTATAACAGGCAACAACAACAACAATTGAGCATAAAATTGTATGCCCTCAACCTGTATTTCATATGTGACTCTTTTCAACTTTGTGCCTTGAATCACTAATTTGCATGCAATTTCTATTCAACTTTATGCTTTTTTATTGCTGTTGTTGCTTTGCCTACTTGTCAAGGTATTTTCTGTCGATTGTTGTCGTTGCTGGTACGGTAATTTTCGCAACTTCGAGTATTTAATTCCATTGTCGTTAATATTTTTTCACACACACGCACACAAACACACACTCAAAAATCCACACAAGGCTTTCTTTTGCATTGCACGTCGCTGCTGCTTCTCTTACCTCTTGCTTCTTCTTCATGTCAATGACGTTTTGCTTTTCTTACATATGTACATATGTATGTATGCAACAATGAATGGTTTGGCTCTGCAGACGTTCTAACAGTGATTAGTGTTGCTAACTGCTTGTATTGTTTTTTCTTTTTTTTGTTTCCAGTCATCGTTGTTGCTGCTGCTTTTATTGTTGCTGTTGTTGTTGTTGGCGGTATGGCACTTGTCGATATTTAAAATAATTGTATGCAGCATGTTTTTTTTTTTTCATTTCGTTTTTTGTTTTTGCTGAAGTGCACAAAGTCCAAGAAAATCAAAAGAGTTCAAGTGTTGGCAAACGCCGGAAACCAAAAGGCTTAACATGAAATGGTTTGTTAGAACAGTGCAAGACAAACAAAAAAAAAAAAAAACCCAGAGGAGGCAAACAAAATGTGAGCGTTCATTTTTCTCATGTACACATATATTTTTATTTTTTACTTTTTACTTTTATTACTGTCGCTGAATGCGCATTTGTGAATGGCGACGATAATTACTTGAACAGCATACAAATGTTTTCAAGTGTGTAGGTGAGTTTGAATTGTTTGTGTATGTGTGTGTGTGTGATTTTACTTCAATTACTTCTACAAAAGCGAAATGGCTTGAGTAGTGTATCTCGGCATAACCGATTGGTTTGTCACTACTCAATCTACATGAGCTTTCAATAGTATTGTACATGTTTGGAACAAAGAAGAAAAAGTCAGGGGGATTTAGGGGAAAAACATCATGAATTCATGCCAAAATCCGAGTAAGTTTATGAAATTCAAGTTTAGTTAGGAGTTCCAAGAACATTTGAGACTAATTTCCTCACGCTCACGACAAAAGAAGGACAAAAGGACATGTTTATTACAGTAAAGGTTCCAGTGGGTGGTCACCAACAGTTCCAGCTATTTTCTCTGGTCATAAGAGATCTCTGTCTGTGCATGAGAACTTTTAACTTGGGACTTTAAAATTTGTCTAGACACAAATAATGTCAACAAAAAGTAGAATTTTGTTTTCGGGGCTTAGAACGGTATGGAATGCTCTTTAGTCTTCAAGAGTATAAGTTTATAAATACCATGAAATGTTTTACTTATAAAAATATCTTACAATAAGCTTAAAAGTCAAAAAGTCCAGACCATTTGTGAAAAAACAGACATTTTTAATGGATTTTTTAGTTTCGTTGGCATCTTTGTAAAGATGTTGAGGTCCAGAGCGCCCTCTATAAATTTATGTTTGAATAAATTAAACTAAATCCAAAAAAAAAAATTTTTTTTGTGATAATCTAAGTAAGCTTGGAGTTTACTTGTCAAGCAACATTTCATTTGTTAGTATGAAGTTAGTTTAGTGCAAGCAAAATTATATCTTTGGAATTTCTGAAAGTGTAATTTTGAGCAAATTAGCTTATTGGAAGCGTGGGCTGCGATTCAAAACAAACTAAAGACAAAATATAATAAGCAAAATTAATAGATTATAAACTGTACCGTGTTAAAAAAATAGAACCGATTATGAAGTGCTCATCGACATCGTTCATCTGCAATATGTGGACCAATAAAGTCGTACGGAATCTATGGAGAACGGGTTCGTTCAGATGCGTACGATATTTATCGGATGCACCAATAGATAATCGCTTTAATAAAATATATCGCAGTCCACGCCTGCGTGGTTGTGACATAGAGATACGTGTACCGCGAAAGCTGACCCGTGAGGAAAATATGTGGAAGGACAAAACAATAATTAAACATAAATGGTTACATCCAAAAGCGCCACAACCATCAAAGCCAAATTTTGATGGCGTTGCTGGCATATATAAGAGTACATTTCTGCGTTGTCCTGATGAATTGATACGAAATCTTATACGCATGCAAAAGCAAGATTGGAAGGCAGCAGCAGGATTTGCAAAAATGAACATACCCAGGCCACAAATAATGGAATCAAATTCAAAAATCAAATCAATGCCAAAACGAAAAGGTCAAGTGTTCTTTAAACGGCGAAATTAAGAGTCTAATTTTCAAGTCTCTGGGCGGTTTAAAAAGCAAGTGAGACATACATTATAGAGACACTTTACGACGAAACATGCAAAACATGACAGGAAAAAAACAAATAATAAAAATAATAATAATTTTTAACCTTCCGAAACAAGTGAGTGCGAAGAACGTTGAAGCTGTTTTTTTTTTGTGAGCTCCTGTGTCAACCACTGCAATTTTCCAACTTCAATACCAACGCTTAAGTATAATAGCCTAAATGACACCACAAAATTTATGTGCTGACACTCGAAATTTTATTCAGGATTAACTTATATTTTTCTTGTTGATTGTTTAACATTCTTTAAACTGCAATTTCGACACAGAGCACAAATAAATGATTATACTTATGAAGAAAAAAAAAAAAAAAACAGAGATTATTTAAAAATGTTGACAAAAAAATATTTGCTTCTTAATCGCTTGGCCAAAGTACAGTCTTCACTTAGTCTTCACCCACAACAGGCTCAACTGTCTTTTGATGGTGCGTCGCTGCCGCTGCCGCTGCTCATTTCTATGCTAATCGAAGTCATTTGACAGTTATTGTTCAAATTTCAGTTCGCGTTGATGACGACATTAAGAACGATGATGAGCACGTCGACGGCGATGATGACGATGATGATGACGACGCCTAATGAAATTACCTGATATCAGCAAGTTTTTCATTGAGTGCTTGCTTATTTTCTCAGTCGGTTTGTCTCCTTTTTCCTGTCTGCCAACAATTTCATTGTAATCATCAAAAGTTGCTTATGAAATGTGAATAATTTGTACAATCATTTTGAATTCTGCTACGCTTATTGTACAATAATATTTGAAATGCCATGGCAAGCACTAAAATTTGTAGGTAAGCTGGTTGAAAAGACATAGCTGCCTAAGTCCTTGGTTAAAATTCGCAGCAATCAAGCGATTGTTCCTTAACTGAGGTCGCATTCTTTCCTTTATAGAAACAACGTATTGTAATTTTAAATTTTTTAACTTATCTTATTATCATGACTGTACATAAGTCGTATATAGTAGCTTATGTGTCTAGTCTATTAGCTGATGTGTTATTGGCCAAGAGACATTATCATATAAATATAAATATTTCACAGTTTTATACCAAACAAGAAGTTCAGACATGTGTGGGATTTCGCACCTATTAGAATATTTCAATTAGTCTTTATGATTGATTTTTTAGCATAGTAAAGGTCTCCAGTACCCATTTTTAAAATAATGATTTAATGGTTTATAAAAGTACAAGAGTTAAGTAAGTCTTACATATATTCGCATAAAGAGGCGTCTAATAATTATGAGAGGTATTTTTCTATTGAATTGAATTCAACTACCCTGGTATTTTTTTTTTTTTTTTAAATGAGTTGTAGGTGATATAAGAATGTATCGTGAGATTGTTTAGTGTTATGGGGTCTCTTTTTTTTTCAAGCCCTAAAGACATTATCTTTTAAAACATAATCTACCAACACATAAGTTATAGTAAAGCATGCCTTTCCTAAGCTTTTCAGCTTCTAGCCTAGCGAGATCCGAGCTTTTTTATTCCGTAACAAATGTATGGCATATTCTTGCTGAATCTTAATAAAACAAAGTATTAGATTTTATATAAAAATTCTTGCATTCTTTATCAAGTGAAAAAAAAGGGAGATAATTTTTAATTTGACTTAATATAATTTTTGTCTTGATACTTTCTTGGCCATTATTGTAAATGATATCGCTTTTTTTGAATGTTTTCTTCATTTACCAAGTCAAATGTCATTTAATAGCCTGGAAAGTCATGTCGTCACGATTTACGTTTATAAAGTGTCTTTCGTGCTAATCTAATCTGAAATTTTTGCGCATAAACTTTTTGCGTGGGTTTTCAATTTTCTTGCTCGGCTCGGCTCGGCTTGGCTCACTGACTGGTTGAGCTTATCATTGAGAAAACATCGCCAACAAGACGCGATTTTCACCTGCGCCGCAAAATGATGCTGAAATGATGGAAAAAAATAAGAAGAAGAAGAAGAGCGACGATGACAACTTGCCACATGAAAATTCCAAAGTGTCACTTTCACTTTGGGGTGCACGTTTTTTTTTTTTTATTTTGTTTTATTTAATGCTGTTTTGTTTTTTTTTTTTTTAATCGTGCTTATTTAGCTTGTTGTTGTTGTTGTTTTAGAGTGCTTAACCCTTTATCGAGTCGACAACACGTACAGGAATGAACATTGGCAATGTGCTAATATTTCGAATATATAAAAAAGGAGAAACAACAAAAACAACATGAAGAAAAAACAAAAAGTGTTGATTTAGGGTTGCAAACAGAAAATTATGATAATGCCAGCAAACAGCGACCAAACGCACACACACACACACACACACACACACACACACACACAGAGACACACACTTAAACCACAGTGCTGTGAGTCGAACAAACAAACAAACAAATGAACGACCAAAAAATATATTAAATGATATTGAGAGGAACTAATTTTCATTAAAAGGATTAAACATTTCGAACAAACAGGCCTGAAAGTGTGACGTCTAAAGTCGCGACGTTAGGCAGATGTGAATTTAACTTCAACCATTGGCCAAAATATGAAAGTAGTCGTGACGGTTTAACTTACACTTCGTTTGGGTTGAGATGATTATGTCGATGAAGGTGAAATGAAACTAGAAGTGTATCTGTGACGCGCTATGTGCATGTGTATGTCTGTCTGTGTGTGTGTGTGTGTGTGTCTGTCTGTCTGTCTGTGCGTTGTAGTCAAGTCGGAGGCATGAAATATGAATTAACATAAAAATCATAAAAATATTACATGAAAATCCTCCACCACAGAAGCCGCGAGCGGCGTACGGTGCATAAGGACACGGACATGATTGTATATGAACGCGTATACGGACGCGGGTTTAGCTCATTATGCCCAGGCTCAGGCTCAAGCTTTCGCTGAGAACAAAGCGGGTGGTGTGCGTCAATGGCATTGACGACGACGATGACGACGACGACGACGGCGACAATCAAGTAGATAAAAACAAGAGTCACGCAGCGAATTTGACTTGGTTTGGTATTTCTTTATTTTTTTTTTTGTTTTTGGTTAGGACTATGTTATCGTTGGGTTGGAGGTTTCGTTAAGCAGAAGTCGCAACACTCATACAGTTGTTTGTATATTTTTGTACACCTTAAACAATTTTACTGTAGCGTCTTTAGCATTAACCAAAACTTAAACCAGTCAGAGACGCTTTTGGATAATCGTGATGAGCACTCACAGTCATAGTCATGCGCTGGGCTGGCTGGCTGGTTCAGCATGTTGATATAGCTTGCTTGGCTGACTGCCTGCCACTTAGTAACTCACCCGCAGTTTATTATTTTGAAAATATTCAAATTTTTAGTAATAACCAAAAATGGTTTTAATACACGGTTTATGCTTACGCGTATTTATTGCATCATCATCAGTAGCAGCAGCAGCAGCAAAATCAACATAATCATCATCTTTTTAATGTTAATTATGTTGCCGGTGTTGATAATGATGTTCGTCATAGGTTGTGCACTGTGTTTTGTACTTATTTATTTGAAAAAACTATATTCTTGGCATGGAATATTCTTGAAATATAAGAAAGCCATGAGTTTGTGTATAAAGTTCAACGATTTGGAGATATGTATTGCAAACAGGTGCCTTACGAACCGATAGGCGTCTACTTGTACTCCTAAGAGAAATAAGGCGTGTTTTTTTTATATTTTGAGTTTATTTGGAGATATTGTTAAAAAAGAATTAGAAATATAAAAGTACCTCTCGAAACAAAAAACATTTATAGGTAATCAAAGACTATATTATTGTAGTATATTATTATTATTAAAAACATGAATTACATATATGAAATTCGATCTGAAAATGGCGGTTTAATATGATAATAAAATAAACCTGTTTTTTGCTTTGAGTTCTATGTATGATTAAGAGTTTTAATTTTTTTTTATTTTTCATGTATTAAAAAAAAAATTTCTATGATAAAAATACCTCTCGAATAAAGAACTGTTTGCGATAATAAAAAGTATAATATTATCATATTTCAAATAGCTCAACTTTTATTGGAAGTCATTATTAAAATTCAATATGCAATACAGATATTTCTTAGCATCATTCACTAATTTTTATTTAAAAGCAATTAACATTTTTGTTTCGAAAATTTTGTTTAAAATTAAACTCGTAATATTTTTTTGTTTTATTATTATTATTTATTATTATTTATTATGTTTGACTTTTCGATATATGAAATCTACTGATTGTATTAGCAATATGAATTTTCTAAGCATCATTTTACATTAAGTATTTACAATTTCAACTGAAATCATTTACTTTTCTTCAACTGATTGTCTGACAACAAACAATTGATGATGACTGCCAACCGACATCATATCAAGCCGCGCTACTGCCCTCATTATCACAACTACTAACTTCTGTTTTGGCGCTCATTTGTCCATCAAAGAGTAGCATTGTTGCATACTTTCTACTTGGTCGATTTGACTGAAATTTTGTTAAGAAACATGAACATGAACAAGAAAATGATGAAGATGAAGAATAAGAAATATGTTTTAGAATAGGACACAATTGTGTGCAAATCTTTCTACCCGCTATACACGCCACTCTTAACACAATATACCTTCATGCCTTTGATGTTGTCGTTGTGTCCCTTGGCAAAATTAGCAAAAAATAATCCTTTAAGTCTTGCTCGTTGTTGTCCTCATCGTCATCGCCAACGCCATTGCCATTGCCATCGTCATAATCATTGCCAACGTTGTCCTTGTCGTTGTCATGAAATGCACAATTGCGTCGCATTACCCAACCAGCAATTGTGCACCTTCCAAACTTAACCAAAAAATCTTAAACAAAAATTTTGTTTTGGGTGCTCAACTGACACCCTTTCATGTTCACATTGACTCGACTCGGGTATGAAGCTTAACGCCCGCCAGCGCCAACCACTTGCCATAAAGTTTTATAGTAAAGTAAATGCCACAAATGAGCAATCGAAAATTCGCATTATGATGCAAACAGAGTGCATTTGCAATTGTTAGAAAACGAGTCTTCAACAATAATCATAAAAAGCTTTGGAGAAGTCTATTTTCAGTTGGACAAGAACGTGGCCTGAAAGTGTACAAGACAAGCGTACGACAGTAAAAGACAGGACATGACTACAATTCTCTTGTCGCGAAGACAAAAACGTAGGCGGAACATGCTCACACTCAACATTGTCTTACTTAAATGAAGAGCTGGTAAAAAGCATGCCATGCCATTCCATGCCATGCACGGCTGGCCTCATGCCACTGACCAAAATTATGGCGCTAGTCTGGGGTAAGTAGTTTGAGCGGCAATTGTGTAGATATTGTCAGTGAGTTGTCGCTGACGCTGTCGTTGGCCCAAACTATTCGCGTAATAATAGAATTTTTGAAATTTTTGAAAGGAAAAAGGAAGTTAAGTTCGTTCATTTGTTCGCTCGCTCATACACTCATTTATATATATATATGTATATATATATATTTTTGCTTGATTTTTGGTGTGTTTTGTTGTCAACGGGTTTTTGAATTTTACGTCTCAAATTGCATAATTCCGTGTCTTGCAATAAATAATAATGATAATAATACAAATGATAAAAGTAGAAAAGTCTTTTATTCTCATATTTGCTGAATACGCATTTTTGAGGCAACTTTGTTTAACTCTTTTCAACAAGTTTGGCATTCAAATATTGTGTGTCTTTTTGTTTTTTTTTTGTATCTTTTTTAGTGACTTTCATTTTATGTAATGAGCTGAGAAATGTCACAAAAGCCATCGAACAGACATGAGCAACCAACTAACATTTTCTTGAATATTTCATTTATAAAATCCTATTAAAATAAGAAATCATTAAGCAGAGTTCAAAAGCGCTCAAGATGCATGGTTATCTCATTTTTAAATAACTCTTTCATATAAAGCAGAGATCTATTGGATTCACTTTGGGTTTGAACTAGAGCATAATTCTTATAATTCTAAGAAAATAATTATTTCAAGAATCTTTCGATGTGTTCTTCTTCTTTAACCTACATAAGCAATCAGCTAATATTTTTTGGAATATTTTATGGATAGAAATCTATTAAAATAAGCAGGAAAGACCTCAATAGCGATCATTAAAAATGATCATACGCCGGTCATGTCATTTGTAACACTTTTATGTAAAGCTGAGATCTATTGGATTGGACTTTGTGCTTGAACTAGTGTATGATTCTTATAATTCTTAGACCAAAATTATTTAAAGAATCTTCCGATGTGTTCTTCTTCATATTTTCATGAATATTTCATGGATAGAAATCTATTAGAATAAGAAAGAAAGACCTCAGGAGACCTCAGAGCGGACAGGATGAATGATCCAACGCCTCCATCTAATTTCTAAATAACTCTTTCAAATAAAGCTGAAATCTATTGGACTCTCTTTGTGCTTGAAGTAGTGTATGATTCTTATAATTCTTAGACAAAAATTATTTCAAGAGTCTTCCGATGTGTTCTTTTACTTGACCCTACATTACTATATCTCGAAATTTTGTTTGTGAAATTTGTTGTATTTCATTTTAGTATCAAATTATTTTGCAACATTAAATGGCATTGCATTTAAACATTGTGCATTGTTGTGTGCATAAATAAAACTTTTTCAAAAACTTTCCTTGAGCATGGCAAATCCTTTTTGGGTAAAAAATCATGTTCCAAATAGCAAAAATCGCGAAAAGCATTCGCAAATGTTATGTAATTCATAATTTTTGTTGTTTTTGGTTTTTTTATTTTTTTGCTTTAATTTTTGTAACTTTGAGTTTGAGTGCTTCAAAGTTTATTACTTTTGCTGCTGTCGATTTGCATAGAATTGCAATTAGCATTTGTACGAAGAACATGGGCTTTGCAGGGTTGCAGTTTAGTTTGGGTCTCTCGCCAAGTGTATGTGTGTGTAAGTGTAACTGAAATGTCATTCAACTTGGTCGGCTTAAGGACGAGCGAAGTTGTTAAATGAAGCGATTGAAGTTTAGAGAAGGCCGGAAAACTATGGTATATCAATGGAATGTTAATGGTTTAGTGAAAATGTCTGTTTCAATATGCACGAACTTGCTAAATAAAGTGTTTTAAAAATTCTAAAGCAATTCGGAGCGATAATTCGATTTATCTGAACATAATTAATTCTTCCTTTATATGAAAATGTTTTGGGATGACAAAAGTGTAAGAAGTATGACAACAATTAGTCGCAAAATGCGTCTTAAAGAAAATATATATAAAAACTAATAAAGGAGTACAAAATATTGCCATCAATTAAGTTCTGGTTGTTCTGGCTCGTGGTGTTGGCGGTGGTAGGGGCGAACTGCTTTGGCTTTGGCTTCGGCTTATTGCAATAAAAACGCCAAAAATCATTGACTTATTGCGCATAATAAAGCAATTGCCAAATTTCCTACGCCATCAACGTAAATGCGTCTTTAATTGCGCTTAATTTGCGGCATTGCCTCACACAGCCAACATCGACACACCATTAACAGGGTGACCCATAGCCATGGCGTATGCTACCGACGACTGATTGCAGTATTAAAATTGGTTTATAGTATATATATTTCTTTCGTATTTATTTATTTCTGTGCATATATAAATTTATATATATATTTTTTTTTCAACGCCGCTTCTCATTTGGCACAAAGTGTCACGCATAATGGACAAAATATGAGCTGTGCTGGCGGCGGTGTCGGAGGCGGCTTGTTTTGGTCGGTTGTTTGGTTGGTCGGTTTGGTTGGTTGGTTGGTCGGTCGAAGAAATGCTTTATTAATGGCAAATTAAAAGCAATAAAAAACAGATGTGCTTAACGTAGCACATTTTACACTACTCGGCAACGTTGGCATTGCGTTGAAATTATTAACCCCGAGACGACTTTAGAACGTCTAAAGATATTTGAGTTTGAGTTGCCACTGTCTTGTGACGCTCTTACCGCCAGCCAACCGACCCACACCACACCACACGCTGCTGCTGCTGCTACTTTGCTATCATATAGTAAGAAAAGCCGTTAGAAATTATAATAATGACTTCAGCACCGGCAGCAGTCGACGATGCTGACGATGTTGTCGCTTAAAAAGTTTCGTACGCTCGAAAGTTTTGCATTCGAAATGTTGTTGCGCGTTTTATGCACTTTATCATTTCGCAACTGTTTCCTTTTTTTTTTGTAATTTTTTTTTTTTTTTATTTTTTTTTGCTGCTCTAGTCAACTCTGCTCGCAAGGTAATTTTAATTTTAAGCTTGAGTAATGACAATATTTACTTTTTGGCGCGCTTTAATGGCATTTTGATTTGCACGTTGAGCTTCGCGCTCACTTCCATGTATTCAAGCCAAGCCAAGCCAAGCCAAGTTAAGCTAAGCCAAGTTGCGGTAAAGGCAAAGACGCGTACTGTAGTGAAACTTAAGCAAGCTCAAATTCGACATGTACGCAATGCGTCTCTTGGCCATGGCTAAAATGCTCGCGTATCGCTTGTTTAGCGCTTCTTGGCACAGCTGCGCTTTGTTGGTGCTTTGCAGCAGTTGTGTTGTATCGTGTTACTTCATTTGGCCCGTTTGGCTTTATACTTCAATGTGTCTTGGTTTGACTTGATTTGGCTGAATGGCAACAATCTCTGCCAAGAAGTCGTGTATTTATAAGTGTTCTGATTTGTTCTCATTTAAGCGATCTGTGTTTTTTTTGTCAAAAAATATATAAAATATTTTGAATAAGTCGCTTAACTCATTTAATCTTATGTGTTTATATGAATCTTAAATTTATTGTTTGTCAGAATGAGGTAAAGATTTGAACAACGTTAGTAGACAAAATTAATAAGACACTCCTGTTATTTCTCCACTTTTTGACGCCATAAAACATTCACTTGAAAGTTCGTGAGATCCATTAAGTTAATGCATATTTTAATTTTATAAAGTTTCTGCTAATTTTTTTTGTACAACTTGAAAAGAAACTCAAAGCCTTTAATTATATAAATGTCTCTTGGTTGTACACAGGATTTTTTTCAGCTCTTCAAACACATCTTATAAATTTAAAAAAATAGCTCTGTATTAAAATTATTTGAATATGAATCGAAATTGATCTTAGCATGTCTGTGGCGCCTTGTCTTATTATCTTCTCGATTTTTTTTAATGTGGAAAATAATTAAATAAAATAAATAAAATTAAATATCTAAATGTCTGTTCCTGTCTTGGTCTTACTGTTTGTTTTACTGAAAGTCTATCTGTCGATATTTTGTAAGACAAAATTGATTTCAACGTCAATCAATGTCTTAATGAAAATGCATAAATCAGCATTTAATTATATGAAATTGAATTCAATTTTGTAGTATTCCCCAGTCATTCTCAAGATCTCCGACATGGATTGTTGCTGGTGGTAAGAGACCATCCTTGAGTCGAAACTCAACACGAAAATCTCTCAAGAGGATCTCTATCCGCTTGATAGGAGCTTTAAATTATCTAGCGCCGTGGACTTCTACCAACAGACTTTTGATTAGGTTTGTAGGAAGTACTACCAAATTGAGCTTGAAAAGAAAACGATGCGTTACATTTTTTGGTCACTGTCTTTTTTCTACTTAATTAATAATATAGATTAAAAAAAAAACTGTTCTTTTCTTTATTAATGAAAGTGCTTGCTATTTCGCTATACTCTCAGCTTAACTGGCCATTCAATAGCTTTCTTATAACAATTCCTTTGACTGTCTTAATGAAGTTATCTATTTTTAAATTTTTCCAATTATGATTAGTTTATGTATTTCATACAAAGAATGTAAAAAAAACGACTTCCACACACATATATAAAATACATAAATGTTCACATAGGCAAATACATGTATGTGAGCACAGAAATGTTGTTCATACGCCAAGATTAAGTTAATGAATGTTGAAGATAAATGAAGTGTGTACGAGAGTTGAAAACGAGTGGCGTGGAATGAAAATGATTTGCACCGCCGAATGTTCGCTGAATTGTAAAATTTAACAAGTTAAATGTCACAAAGTCAAAAACATGCGCGTCTATAAAAAAAAAAAATAAAAGCAACAACAAAATAAAATCAGTAAGGGATTGCAGTCGAGAGTCCCCGACTTCGACATGCCCTGTACCTTCAATTTTTAACGGCAGTAAAAGCGCATTGCACATACCCAGACCCCTCTTCACTATGATTAAATCCTATTACTCTCAATTCTAATAGCATACATACAAAGTTTGATTATTGTAGGATAAATTGTATCAGAGATATAAGCATTTAAATTTTTTCTATATGTTGACGTGGCCACGCCTATTTTTCTATTTTTGCTTGTTAGGGCTCGAGTCAGCTCCAAATTTAATGCTTCTATCTTAAAAGACAACCGAGAAATATTTTTACCAGAGGTTGCTCCAGTTATTTGCCCCTCATCCCTAAACTAAGTTCCGGAGGGGAAAAACAAATTAAACTTGATCTGACAGACGAACAAACAGACGAACGAAGAGATGTATATGACTAAATCGACTTCTCTTTTGAATACGAATCAATAATATATATATTTTATATAGTCGGAAATGTCTCCTTCTTGGTGTTCCATACATTTTCGACGTGCACAAAACTAATATACCCTTGAACCATAAGGTACAGGGTATAAATATAAAACGAAAAAGTCAAAGACGTCATACATACATACATGCACATAAATACAGATGAAGATGAAGTAACGGCAGGCTAAAGCAGCGGAAGCGGAAGTAGAAGCAGATCACAATGAAATAATGACTAGGCAAATATAAAGATGTGCGTTGAGCATCACAACAAAAAAATAAAAAGAAAAATAGCGATTCGTTACTAAGGCACGAGTTAAAGAATAGAAGCAACTTTGCATATGTGTGTTTGTGTGTGTGTGTGTGTGTGTGTGCGTATGAGCGTTTTAGCATTACATCATGCTTATCTTGAGCAATTAAAAATTTTTAGTTCCGCTAGAAAATGTTCTGTACTCTTCTACTTTCTTTATTTTGTTTTTTTTTTTTATTTCTTTTTTAATTATTTTATTTTTTTTTTTATATTTTATTTTACCGCCTTCATTGTCTTTTTGGTGCTTTCTTTTTCAAGTCTTTTCAAACAAAAACCAACACGCACGAGTTGAGTTGGATTGCTGAGAAAAACAGAAGTTTGTATTTTGGGTTTGTGTAAAAAACTTTTTGCTTTTTTGATGTGTTTATTTATTTGTAAAATTCTCTTTTTATGATTTTTGGTATTGTCTTTGCTTATTCTCTTTACTCAAATATAAAACTTTTCGTGTGTGTTCTCAGATTTATTTGATTGTTTACAAGTATTGTAGTAACTTCTATTTTTTGTCGCTTTGTTTTTTATGTGTTGCGATAGCAAATGAAAAAAAACAAAAAATAAAAATAAAATGAAGTGAGAAATATGTAAGCTGAATATCACATAAAGTGTATGAGTTTATTGTTGTTGTATGTCGCTAATAATAATATGTCTTGAGGCTTTTAGCATTGAAAATGCTTTGTTGATAGAATTCTAAGACTTCTAAATTACTACAACTGAGTTGGACTGACTTATCTTCTTAGGGAAAGCTAGCCGACCTATGCTCACGTCAGTCACAATTCGTCACAAGTTGTCAGGAACGAGTATCGCTTTCAACGAGTCACTGTGACGCTGTCAGCTTTGTGACGCACTGTGACTTTTTAAGACTTCTGTATTGAGAATAGCTTGGGAAGGTTTAGAAACATAAACAATGTTATGCTCTATAGCATTATGTGTGTTAGCATTATATTGTCACATACAATAATTATATATAGAAGATTTATTAACTCCTCCTTTTTGTGCGGTGCTTCGCTTAGCTTATGTGCTCTTTAAATAAGTTCATCGATCGCGTAAGCCTTCAGAGAGCGTATGAGGTATAATACATATTTCTAAAAATTCTTCTTTGAATGCATCGAATTGCAGTATAAATCGAATATTGTCTCCTATAAGATACTTAAGCTTTGTATTGTTAGTATATTTAGTACAAGTTCGCATTTCCACTTTGAGCGAAATCTAAAAATTCATCTCAGCATTGATTTTTATGCTCTAAAGTTAGGAAAAATTAAAGCATTTTATTTTCATATAATGCTTTACAAACAATGGCTCTGAAAGCATTTTTTTGACTCTAATGCAATCAAAATAATTTTAGGAAAAAATTTGAAATTATAAAAAAAAAAATAGCAACAACAAAAGAAAAAAAAAAATAACAAATACAAAACGTGTTGCCTTTTGTCTCTATTAAATTAATCGTTTGTAATTTTTCTAACTTAAATATAAACGATAAAACATTTGCTCCTTACACACACACACACATACACGCATTCCCGCGCTTTCTCTCTTTCACACACACACACACTTGTCCACTTTCTTCCTCTTTTGTCACAGTTGTAGATCATGAGGCCCTTTACCAACCTTTCACTACTTCTCATACCATTGTTGAGCTTGTCATTTTAAAATTTTTCTTGCTCGGTTTTTGTGCTCCTTCTGCCAGTTTTTTTTTTAAGTAGCACTATTTTTTAAGGACTTGTGTTCGTTTTTTGGTTTGTTTTTTTTTTTCGCTCAACATTTGTTCATTCATTCATTCGTTCATTCGTTTTTCATGCTTATCAAATCCAAAACAAACGAACAGGCAAAATGTTTGCATTGCGCATCATCATACATTAACGGTTAGACAGACAGGACAGGACAGGACAGGACAGAAAGGACACTTGTTCCGGCATTGTCCTGTATGCTGATTTCTTTAGTCTTTATTGTGTTGGTGGTCGTGTTGGTGGTGGTTACCCTCTGTGTGTCTATGGTACGTGTGTGTGTGTGTGCGGTATTTATGTGTCATTTGGCATTTTAGATACGTTTCACATTTTCTTTCATTTCATTCATTCATTTCACTGCTAATGTGACATTTCAATCAATCAGCGCAAATGGTTGGCAAGCATAAACATAAATTTTAAAAGTACTTTGTTTTGTGGGTGTTTTCATCTCTTTTATTTGTTTTTTCTTAGTTTTCAAACTTCTGGCATTTGAAAATTAACATTTGAAGCTAAGCTGCCGTATGTGCAATGTAACCCTATGTAACATAGGATAGTATGTTCTCCTTGTAGTACTTTTTTCGTATTGATAAATTTTTAAGAACCAATTATTGACAGTTCTTTGTCGTATGTATAACGTATTCTTTGGAACACCATCTAATAATATTGGTTGAGTTTAAAAAATTGAAATTTTTCTAAATGTCTCAAATAAAAATTTCTGTTCTCTTTATACTCTCTCTATCTCTTCTCTCTGTCGCTCTACGCACTCAAACTATGCAACAC
This sequence comes from Phortica magna, assembly GCA_037044515.1. Taxonomy (NCBI): domain Eukaryota; kingdom Metazoa; phylum Arthropoda; class Insecta; order Diptera; family Drosophilidae; genus Phortica; species Phortica magna. The sequence goes on along the minus strand of JBAMBP010000974.1, from coordinate 17,023 downwards.
TTTATTTATGATTTATTGACATAGCTTACAGAAAAAATTTGCTAAAAAAAAACCCCTAACCGAAACCCTAGACCAAACCAAAGCTGAGGCGTGGCGTGGCATGGTGAGCCACCACAGAGCAGCCACTTAACTCTCATTTCATGTGATTAGACTAATTCTTTTGAGTGCACATACAGAAAGGCAAAGAGGCAGAAAAAAAGAAGAAACTGAACAAAAAAAAAAAACCCAACATAAATGTTTGAAAAAATGCTAATATAGACATTTGTTTTATGCTACCGAAAAATACTTTTTAAAATGAAATCATCTACAATTGCCAACTGCCGTGGGGAACTGTGAAATAATGCACAAGGCAAGCAAACCAAATTCAAACCCAAACCAAACCGAATGAAACGAGAAAAAAAAAAAAATAAAAAGAGAATGAAAAGAATAATGAATAAAACTAATGAAATCCTTATTAATATGCTTTGGACCTTTGGTGTTTTGTTGGTCCTGGGTCGTTTTGTGTGTGTGTGTGTGGTCGTAGGGTCGTATGTCCTTACCGAAAATTGAATATGCAATGAATTGTAAAACGTTTGAAAAGTACTACGCTATCACCCTGCTCTGATGGGCTAAGCATAAGCATTCAAATCAACGGCAATGAAAAGTTGGCACTGAAAAAATAGCAGAGAAAAAAAAAACCCAAATAAAATTACTGAAAAAAAGTAAAACTAATGAGCGCACATTTTTCAATGCATATTATGTAATTTTTCACCGACTCGCTTGACGCCGCAAAGTTTGCGCATTTCTTTTTGTATTTTTTTGTCGCCTCTATTTATTTGTTCATTTCTTGCTTTTTTTTTCTCAGTTTTCACTGAATGTGTTCGATGACAATGCGCATAGCAAATAGCAAGAGAAAGGACATCGTGTAGATAGGCAGGCAGTCAGGCAGCAAGCAGAAAATAAAAATAAAATGCGAAAAAAATCGTCACATACTTTTAGGGTCGTGCTCGTTTTTTGCTTTGCCAATCAGCAACGCGCAACTATGCGATTGGTCGCCATTGTTGTGCTCAGCATCGTTAACATACTCAATACGATATGAAAGCGGTCAAATGTGTTGTTGTTGTAGCACCGAAATCGAATCGAAATCGTGCGAATGATGTATTTTCGATAGATTATTGAGCGCATTCGGCGCACTCACAATTTCATTTGAGCACTCAATAGGGCGTTGAAATTGAGAGCATACTGACGCTTGTCTTGTATGTATGTTGAGTGCAACCCTTTCGGTTCGGGGGCCTTAAGTGCATGAAAGAGAGTTATGTGTTATGTGGTGAGCAATGTGGTCATAGAGTGAAATTTTGTGCGCTTAAGAGTAGACTTTAGTCAAGTGATTATTGTTTTTTATATAAAAAGATTTTTTTAAATTATTTGTTAAAAAGCAAAGAAGGCTATTAAGAGGTTTTTGATTACCCCGTATGTCTTGTTAATAAAATAGAAGAAGAACATTTCAAAAAAAAAAAAAAAGCAAAGAAAAATTATTTTATTTTTATAGGGCATTTTATTTATTTATTTATATAAAGCTACCTTAAGCCTATATAAAGCTAGGATCTTTAGTCTAAGATGTTTTTGTTATTTGGTGGCTTAAATTCAGTTGTCATTAAACTTTATTAAATAGGTTTGATTTTTTCAAGAAGTGTAGGTTAATGTTCTTTTGAGAATGGATAGTGCAAAGAGGCTTCAAAGATGGCGACGATTGCTGATCTATATTGATAGGGTTTTTCTCGTGGGCGTTTGTTAGGCTAGTGAGGTCAAGATGTATGCTTCAGAATTCAATCGAGGTGCTTCTGTCGAGCTTATGTTTTAGGTATGGTTTTCAGGTATCTTATGTTTGATTTATGACATTTGGTTGTGCCATGACAAAATGGTTTTTAAGTGTTCGTATAATGTCGCTGGTGTTTTGGGAATATTAATTTTGCACTTTCAAATAATAATCAAAAATTTTATAAAATATTTAATAAACATAAAGTACTTTTGCTAATGAACTTTTGTTTCACTGCACAACTTACAGAAAACAATTTGACACTTTTCCGGCATTGCCTACTTTTGTGCGCAACAAAATATTTTATTAGCCAAATGTCATAATGTAGTTTATAGTCACTATTTGCTTATTACACGTACAAATGCTACTATTAATGTATGTCTTTTCCGGTAATTTAGTGCCATGAACGAACATCATCAAACAACGTACTCGCCATACACATTGTCGTCGTTGTCGTTGTCCTTGTCGTCGTCGTTGTCGTTGTCATTATTTTTGTCCTTTGCAAAAAGTCATTTAGAAACCCTTTGAGCGCATACGCACGCATAAATTTTATGAGTATAAATTTTTATTTGCCTTACGCGTTTATTGAGCACGACCAAAAACCGTTAGGCAAAAACAGCAAAAGATTCTAACAAATGACGACGACGACGACAACGACGACGACGGCAATGATGATAATGAAACAGGCGGTGATGCATGGTGGTTGATATTATAGGTAGCTAGTATATGATGGGCGTTAGGTGACACACTCACACACACACACACACACTTAAAGAACCGAAGCGTTTTTATAGGCCACCCTTTAACCCTTTTGTGTTACATGGACCAAAGCAGATAAACCATTAAACGAAAATGATATTTGTTAAAACGCGAATGCGAATGAGTTTCACTTATAACACACGCCAAACACACACACACACACAATCAAATGTCTGCTCGCACCCCACAACTCACATCATCAAGAATCACCATCACCATCACCAAAGCCAACGCCATCATCAACATTATCAACGACAACGATGGCCAAACCTTTTGGTAATGTTGCCAAAAAAAAAAAAAACAACATTGCCGCTGATAATGAATGTCATTCAGCATGCGTCGGTCGCAGTATTGGTCTGGTTCATTCGTTGCTTTCTGGCCTGAGCTGAGCTGAGTTAAGTGGAGCTGTAGCTGTAGCTGAAGCTCATTCTGGCTTAGGTAGTTTGTTTGGTCATAAATTTCTTAATGGTGATTTTTGGGCTGTGTCGTTTTTGCGTTGTTGTTGTTGTTCTTGTTGTTGCTAATAATTTTGTGTTGTGTAATAATTTATTTGGCGTTGCATACTTTTAAGGCGCCCGCACTCACACTCTCACTCATACTAACACTCTTACTCATATACACTTTGGTATTTTAATGTCTTTTTTGCGCAGCTTAAGTGTAGGCGGTTGTTTAGATATGTATGTGTGTGTGTGTGTGAAGGAGGTGTTAATGTATGCACGCTTTTTATTTTTTTTTTGTCGACATAATTGTTTATTAATGAAGTATAAGTATTTTTATTGACATTTTATGCGTAGTCTGACTAAGACTCACAAGCACAACATTTGAATTTATTGAGTTTTAAATTAAAAAAAAAAAAAGGACTAAAATACAACTCTTTCCTGCCGCCAAATATAACAAAAATTACGTTAAAATAATTTTATAGCTTATTTTTCGGCTGTTTTTATATTTATTACATTGGGGAGTCTGCATGAAACTCTCTTCTAAGACAAGGCGTATTTTTTGCCATTACTACGCACTTTTCAACTTGTCTTTCACAATGTTAGCACAAATGGCAAAGTCGTCGTTGTCTTCAACTTGGCTTCGCTTTGCTTTACTTTGCTTAAATTAACAAATGTGCTTTTGTGTGATAATTATAATTTTACATTACCTTTTGTTAATTGTTAAACAGCAGTGCCACATTTTGCGACCAAAGTCGTTAAGCGAACTGTATACGCTGCGGTAATGTTGGATAGACGACGTAGTGAAAAGTCATTGAGACAGCACATTGTTGAAGGTGTTAAAAGATGTGCGCATTGCATTGATGGCCTTTTTTTTTTTTTTGTTAGTTAGTTTTTCAACAAGCAACCACCATACTTAGCAACAACTCATAATCATTGTCATCTCTCACCAACGCCATTATCATAGGCTATAATTATCAACATGTTGAAGAAAGTCATAGCATACTTCTTGGCTGCTGCTTGGATGCGAACATATTGGCAATTTGATAATGCCAACGGTTGTAACATGTATTCATGTATTTTATGTTGCTTACATGTGAAAGAGCTACGGCTACGACGACGACGACGAATTTCATGCATTAATGGCACAAAATTTTTAATGATGTGCTACGTGTAAAGTTATCTCCAGAGAGTTGTTAACGTTGCGCGACTAAAAGCAAGCAATATTTGTTGCTTACTCGCATGAGTGCAAATGAAATTGGTTATTTTGAATATGGCATGTTAGCAACATGCTTCTTAACGCTTTCACCTTTACTTATGCCATTGCCTTATATGAGTCAAGTTAAGTCAAGTCAAGTTGACTAGAGTCGTGTCGACTCGACTCGACTCGAATCGTGTTGCGTTGCGTTCCGTTGCGTTGAGTTGAGTCGGTATATAAAATATATAAAATTGTAATAAGTAGAATTATGTTTTTGCGCCTATTTACCTTTTCTTTTTGCTACAATAATGTTTACAGGAATCTGCTTTCTCGCTGTCTAATAAATAGTTCCATTCGAGCGTGTCTCTTAGTGCTTCTATGGCTGCTTGTGTGTGTGTGTATTTGTGTGGGTTTGTGTGTGTGTATGGTGAGTGAGGTTAAACAGGTTTTTCGGTAATTAGAAATTTTATAGCCAAACGCTTTTTAACACATTTTGTTGAAAGTTTGGGTTAACATAACGCCTTTTTATCATCATCATCATCATCATACTCATCATTATCATCATCTTTTGAACGACATTTGTATGGCGTAGATAGATTTTTATTAGCGAAATGTAACACAAAATCATATAAGGTTGTCATATGTGTGCCATAAGTCATGTGTTACTTGTTTGCAAATGATAGCATAAGCTCAAGTCATAAAATTCGTACAACAAAACCAACAACACAACAACAACGAACAAAAAAAAAAAATACTACAGCATCTTAACCCATTTGTTTATAATTGTCAAAACTTATGATGGGTTGATATGATGGCACTTGAAGTCCTTGAAATATTTTTGAGAGTGTTTGGAAAGTGAATGGCTCGTTCAGTACGCCACTTTCGTGAAACTGTAAGGAAAAAAATTATCAAAATTAATAAGAAAACAGATCAGCAGTAAACTCTCGTTTCCCTTGATAAAAACACGCTCGAACGTATTGTATTTCAGCGACAAGTGCAAAAAAACCCCAGACATAGAAAGCTTTTTTTATCATCCAACTCCAACTGACGGGATTTTATGATAAATTACTTAAAATTTTTATTTTTTGTTTTCTTTTTTGAAAAACTAATTAAATTTTTAGTGATCTATATTTCAAGAACATTTTTAAAATATTGATTTAGCCTAAGTTATGTGCTGTCACATACAACATACAGCAGTCTGTCATTGAAAATTACAAAAACTAAATGTTAAGGGTAGGTTTTTTTTTAAATTTAAGTTATACATGGCAAGCAAATCAAATCTTTAAAAAAAAGATTATATTTTTGTTTAGAACTTATTGAAACGTAATTAAAAGAAGACTTTATGCATGTGAACGATTTTTCGGCTTTTCATCATTAAATTAAAATCTGAAGGTAATTTTCAGAATTTGCCATACAAAGTAAGTATTTTTATTATTTTTGTTTTTTTAATAACATTTGTCATGTTAGCGTGTCATCAGATATAAAACACAATCATGATTATAGTTAAGCGTCCGTTTTACATGCGATTTTGACAACTTTGGCGTGTACGCACCGTGCCTGCATGTATTATATAATTTAAGTTAAGAAAAAAAAAATAACAAAAACATTCGAGTGTCAACTTTGCATTACAAACAATATTTCGTTTTGTGTTCTCATTTGCTTTCCATGTAATTTGGGTTTTTTTTTATTTTTATTATTTTATTTAATTATTTATTTATTTTTTTTTTGTTTTTGGGTGAGTTTTAATGTCATTTTAGTAATTTGATTTAATTTTAACGATTAGTCAACAACAACAACAACAATGTATAAGTGAGGCAACACGTAAACGAAAAGCGATGACACGCTGATAATGTTACACAACTCTGGCGTCAATGCTTCAGTCTCGACCGGAAGTCATTGTCACTGTTAACTTTGTCCTCGGACTAAGAAACTAGAAAACAAACCAAGCAAAAACTTGCACACACGCATCGCGACGACACTTGGAGTGTTCACAAGAGTAAACAAAAATAGAAAATAGCAGAAAAAAAAAATACATTAATTGAAATGGTCATGGCAACAAAATGTTAGTAGAAAAGCAAAAAAATGGGGTTAAAAAAAAAATTACAATGTTTCATTAATTTCCATTTAATTAGCTCGCACTTGTGTGTCCCGAACACACACATTTGTTTCATATATAAAGAGTCAACTGACCCATGCGCTCGCATGCCATCTCGCTCTATATATTCTTTTCAGTCATTTGAGTGCATTTCTTTGTTTGTGGCAACTTTGCTGACGCCTTTAATGATTTTTGCACACCCTGTTTTTTTTTTTCTTTTGCATTTTGTTTTTTATCATTTATAATTTTTTCCTTCTTTTTTTTGTTGTTGTTGCTTCTTGCCTTCATTTTGCAGTTGTCTGCTAATTAGCGCTTTTCATGCTCTCTCACTTACACGCATGTATCTGTCTGTCTGTCAACGTTGATAAAAATCGCATTTCTTTCATTTTTTTTTGGTATTTTTGTGATATATTTTTTCTTTTTTTTTTTTATCTGTTCCTTTGCTGTAGTATTTTATAAGCTACACAATTAACAGCAACAAGCAAAGTATAATTAAATAATTTAATTTTATTATTCAAAGGCTGCCGTTGTTGATTGCATGACAGGTGAGCAAATTGTGGGGTGGGTGTGTGGCACACAAACACACCCAAGTCGTTGGCATGAACTAAAAAAAAACAAAACCAAAAAAAAGGTCATACAAGTAAAAGTGTTTCACACGCATTTTCCACAAAAAACCAAATTAAAACAAAAAAAAAAAAAGCATTTGCAATTAATTAGTTAGAAATCGCTTTTGAAATTGCATGTGACAAAGACATTTGATATGATTTTGTTGCGTACACGTGTTTGAAGTTTTTTGGTTGCTTATTTATTTTTTTGTTGTTTACTTTTTGCTCAAATTATTACAATCATTTTGTTAGCAATGTCACGTCAATTCTTAGTTTGAGAAACTTGAGATCAGAATCAAATAATTCAATATTGATACCACTAGAAAGCATTTATAGATCTTTTAGACTCTTAATAATTTGTTTCCCTAAAGAAATGAATAACAAAATCAGATTTTCTCTATTAAGTCATAATAGAATCTTAATAGTTTTGGAATGTTAATCAAAAAACAAAAGAAAGACATGCTCCATTTGGGCCAAACGTTTAGAATGTCATAGTAATAAAGTATTACAGTTTTCTCTGACTCTCTCTCTCCCTCTCTCCATGGTACTTCTTTGGCTCTTTATACATGAAATAATGCTATATTGTTGATATTCGCAATTCTCATATTTTATTTTATGCGTCTCTTGCTCACACTCGCCCTCACATCAATGTTCAATCAAATAACTGTAACTAGAGACCAAGCCAACAGTAAAATTATTTACCATCTTCTTTTTTTACTATTAGCACTTTGCTAATTTTTAATGCTGCACAAATTAACTTGATGACCGCAAGCTAAAATCAAACACACACACACAGTGCTGAATATTTCCTGCAACGCACACAAACAAGAAATAATAATACTTATACGTCAGCATAATAAAAAGAAATACAGTCTGGAGATTTTTCAATACGTTGACAAACAGAAAAGGTAACTGCAAAAAAGGATCTCTCAATTTTATATTTCTTTCTCCGTTTTTTTCTCTTATAAGGCAACGTTGACGGAGACGTACTGAAATATGACGTGCAGCAATAACAAGTAAAAAATTTGTAAACATTGTTTCCGCTTCATTGTTGGTCTAAAAAAAATATGAAAAAAAATATCACTGAACGACAGTAAAAGATGAAAAAAAAAAATTGTATATGAAAACATTTCTATAAGATAACTAAAGGTAAGCAAATGTCTGACAAAGAGACCGACGACTGTTGAAAGGTCCGAAAGCATAATCTAACATACAGCAAAGACAGACAAATGAAACGAAACGACTGAGAGAGAGAGAGACAGTAAATCAAAGGGAGACTGAGGGAGAGAGCCTGTGAGTGGGCGACAGCTCAGACATGAAAACTGTTTGGTTGAACAGCGACTCTGTCGACGATTGTGACCGTCTTGCATTTTATAGTAGTCAATGTAAGCCTGAAGAGGTCACAGATAGTCTGCTTTTTCCTGTTTTTTTTTTGTACTGTTTGTTTATCATCATCATCATCAGCCTCAACATCAGCATCAGCATAAGCACCATCATCATCATGAACAACAACATCTGTATGGAATGTTGCAGTTGAAGCATAGAACATCGACATCGACTTTGTTGCTGTTGCTGTTGCTGTTGCACCCTTTGAGTTGAACAGCAGACATTGGCAAAGGCAACACAAATTGAGGTTGATACTGCTCGAATCCCGAAGCCAAATTGCAGTAAAACTCAATGATTTAACAATGAATGCACACAGACAGACAAACAGACGGAGAGACAGACAGACAGGCAAGTGAAGAAAAAGTTCATAAAAAAAGTAAGCGCATATTTGACTGAGGCAGCTAACTAAATGTCCTACAAATTATGTGAATTGCCTAAGAGATAAACATTCCTAAAGTGATATAAAAAGACAAGAAAAATAACTTGATTTCATTCATATTATTTATTAAAATATTTAGAAAATTTTTATTAAAATAATATTAAAAATTAAAAAGGCATTTAGCAAAAGGCAAACAAATGTTGTAGGGTACATTTAAAGTCATAGAAGATGTGGTCATGTCACTTTGTTCGGTTGATGTTGACTTCATTTGCTCGACGTCGCTGGGCAGGTCGACAACGACAACAATACAAGGCAAAAAATATGAAAGCCTTACTGCTAAAAAATGAATTAATAATCAGCAATTCTTGTGACATCAGCAACAGAAAAAAAGTAAAAAAAGAAAAATAAAATAAAATTAAAAGAAGAGGCAGAAATCGGTTAAAATAAATAAGAAGTATGTCTGCCTACTTTTGATTGCTTCAATATTGTTTAATTAACAAATACAAATTTTTTTTTGTTTAATAAATCATGGACTTCTTTCGTAGTTTTTGGGAATGTCTAAAAAAGAGTTTGATTACTGGATCGGTTCCGGATAAACATTGTATATTTTGATTGCTATCTTCAAAAACCAGAAGCATGATAATCAAACTTTGATAATATTTTTTTAATTAACTAAAAAGTCTTTACTTTTGTTAAATAAATCAAATCTCTTACTCATGTAGTTTTCGAGAAACCTGTGAAACTATAAACGCCTTTAACTACGAAGCGATAGCAGATAGCGACAGATATTTAATATTTATTATGGCCAATAACAAAAGCGCAACAAATTAAGTGTCAAGTCGAGGACAATACAAAAAAAAAAAGAGGAAAATAAACAAAAAATAGAATTCATATATCTTCGGCATTGTCGAAAGTAATACACCCTACGTTATTTTAACAATATGAAATATACAAACGGCTTAGATCGCTCAACTATCACTCAAGATCAAGAAAAAAAATCTATTGAAAATCATAAATTCTTTTGTCACACAGTGCCGCAGAACACATAAAGCGTTCTAGCATTAAGCTAAAAAACCAAGTTCTAATGTTGAACTGCCGTATGTGCGATGTGGCTTTGTGTAACATAGGCGTATATGCGGTTGTTGTGCGTTGCAAACTTTATGATAAAGTTATAATACTCTGTTGCAAGGGTATGAAAAAAGAAACAAGCAAAAACGCAAGAAAAATGTGACAAAAAAAAAAAAAAATATAAAATATGTGAGGCAATACAACGGCTCATGAGGAAGAAAAACACGAGACAGGATTTCCTTTTTTTTTTTTTGGTGTTTTTTTTTGTTATGCTTGGAAACGCTTTCATTCATACTTACGAGCGATATTAAAAAACGATTTCACACAACACGCAAGTAATAAACGACAGCACACAAAAAACACTTTATGTCCTTTTTGGTTTTGGTCCTTTATACAATATATATTTTTTTAGTGCTTTTGCTTTGTTTTATTTTCTGGTTTGGCATTTAACCCGACACAAAAGACTGTCGAAAAGTATCTTTTTACACAACCACGCACACACATAGACAGGCAGACACACACACATTGATAAAAAAATTACAAGAAAATTGGCTACAAAAGATGCTAATGATTTATTTAATCGATTTGACCATGAACATATGTCCAGACAATGTCCTTACACTGTGGCCACCTTAACAGTTGTTGAAAAATTATGCCTTTTCTTGCTTTTTTTTGGGGGAGGGGGAGAAGTTTGCTTCTTTTTACTGGGACACCTTTCAACGCCTGTTTTGTCGTAACCAATAAGTGTCAGTTGATATTTTTAATAGTTTAGGTGGATACATGTCCTTACTTGTTCGATTGTTGACAAGGGTTATTCTTTTTTATGGCCAAGGCATATTTGAAAGTAAGGGCCAACAGACACGCACATGATAAAGTGTGCTGCAAAATTATGGGGGGGGGGGGGTGGGTAAAAAACCCAAAAAACATTTAAGAAAAAAAAAACTCATAGTTCAAGAAAATGTTCGTTTGTCTTCTTTATGGTTTCGTTACATGTTGGTTGCTTTGGTCGAGGGTCGTTGGGCGTTGTTGCACTGTGTGTGTGTGTATGTGTGTGTATCCGTGTTGACCGTTTGTCAGTTGTGGTCAAGTCACATTGGCCTAAGTGTAAAACGATTGGCGTGTAAATTATGTTAAACGTTTGTCAATTTGTATTGTTGCCTCTCCCACCAAACAAGATGATAGTCAAAGGTTCTTGCATGCCAAGAGCATGAACATGAGCATGATAAAAGGTCACGTGGTCACGCGTTATTTAGTTTGATAGGCAATAATGTTCTTATGTCGGGGAAGAGTTTATCATTTCTTGTTGATAGTCCGTTTTTTATAAGTTTATTGAAAGTTTTCCTTTGTTTTATTGATTGTTTTTATTGACAGTTTATTTGGGTTGAGTTTTTAGGTTTTTGATTATGAAATATGATTTGCTATATACGTCTACGTACTACTGTACCCTTTTAAAACCTTGGCAGCTGCCAGCAAAGATTTAAAGAACTTCAGCATGACAATCGCTCAGTTTGACAACTTGTCATTAATATACAATTTCAGCACTCAACTTACTCACTTGGCTCACTCATTCAACTGACAACTCTTTGTCATTGACAATACTATGGAAAAGTCTTATTTCAAAAGGGAACAAAAAAAAAAACAAAAATTAAAAGTAAAATATATATAAAAAAAAAAATAAAAAATAGAATAAAACGCGTTAAGCAAATAAATAATCGTCAACGATATATCAAAGACTTAAATTTCAATTTTTTTCAAATTTCTGCCATCATTTAAATGCACTCCTTCGGCATGCCATGCGGCAAAGAAGAAGCACAAGTTGAGAACGCGAGTTGAACGGCAAATTTGCCTTTTTTTCTACTCATTTTCTTTTTTTTCCATTTTTGTAAGTAAGAATTGAATTTTTTTGCAATTTTTCTTATTTTTTATATACGCAGCATTTTTTTTCTTTTACTCAAATTCTCTATCTCACTCTTTCACACGCTTTGACTTGTCTACGTCTTTGCCGTTAAGCAATTCTTTAGCATTTTATTTCAATTTTTATTTAAAAAAAAAATCATCTTTTTTTTTTTTTTTTTGCTTTACTTTTCTGTGACTATTTCAACTGCACTTGCCCATCGTAGTGGTTTGAGTAGCAGCAACAAGAAGAGGTGTTGGGGGGGGTTGGTTGTATGGTAAGGTTTGGTCGGTTGGATTGCGGATGTGGCAAAGGCACATTTACTGCCTCATCTATTTAATACCATAAATAATTGCATCTAATTAAATATGCTCAAATGAAAATGTCCTTTTTTTTGTATGTGTATCTGTGTGTGTGTGCACACATACATACACGTATTGATGTAGCGCACAGTGGGCGTCACGTTGTTTCAGTTAAGGGTGACGCACTTGGTCACAGTCAAGTGAGTGTCCTGGCACGATGCTGCAGTTGACGCGTGATGGAGCGAATGTCATTCGAAATGAAATTCAAGTTTCAATTTAGAAAAAAAAAATTATAAAAAAAAGAGAATGAACCAAAAAAATGAACAAATGAATGAAGGAATGAAAGCAACTTACTGGCGCCAAAAAAAAAAAAAGAATAATAATAATGGAAAAGGCGAAGAAATTAAGCCAGGAAAAAAATAAATAAGTCAGAGCAAAGGCAAAAGAAATCCAGTGAGAGTGAGAAAGAAAATGAACCAAGCACGAGCGAAGAAGAATTTAATAGTTTTCAATTAGGAATCATTCGTTTGCAGCCATTTTTTTCTACTGATGCTCATCTTCTTTTGCTTCGTTCTCTGCTTCTTATTCACACTGGCCTCCAATGTCGGTCCGTCAGCTTTCTGCTTCCTTGCTTGCTTGCCTGTTGGTACTTTGTATTTTTCAACCGCCCACGCACCTCAACGTGCTCGCCATGGATACTGCACCTATCTGCCCGCCGCCCTCTCAATCATTCGCCGCCTGCCTGCTTGCCTGCTATTGCGCCTGACCAAGTCATCGTTGCTGTCAGTTTTTCAAGTGTCAGCAAATGAAGTCACGATTTTGTCGCCTTCACGTTGACTGACTTCCTGTCTTCATACTCTGTCCCGTTACACTCAACTACGTTAACGGGCTCAGAGTGTTGCCTTTCTTTTACAGTCTTTTGCTTTGGCATTGTTGTTCTCAATGTTAATACCCTACACTTGGGCTTCGTATGCATATCTCACTTAGGTCGATAAAGGCTATACAAAAATTCTGTTAGCGATCATCTAATTATATGTTTAATTGGAAAACAAATGCATTCCTTTGCTCGTTTATTAATATTTGTCAAAAAAGTTAGAAATTTATAGCACTTTAAAATCACTATTGAAGCCCATCCAACCCATCTATAAAAAGGATAATCTATAAAATTAAAAGTCTGTAAAGTCATCGAATTCATACGGAATCAGACAAATGTATCTATAAAAAGTTACATTTCTGTTGGGTTAAGTAACTTTACAGAACGTCTGCCTTTTTTGCTTAATTACCCTTATTCTGGCCACTCTATTAGGCACTATTACTAGAAAATAATTTATTAGATGACACGTAAATAAAAAAAAGGTTATTGCAATAGCTTTTTAATAGTTACTTTTCGTTCCATGATCCATTGTTATTAGGAATTACACTTGTTAGGAACGGTGGCCTCTAAATGGGTATTAACAAAACTATTAAGTGCACTCTTAACATTTTTTAAATAGAGTTGCCAGAATGGCGTCGTAAGTTTGATAGTATTTCAGGTGATCCATGTGTCGACTTTATTTTATTTGGCGCTTGTTTTCTACTACTTGATTTTATTTATATTTAGTTCTTTTTTTCACTTGTTTTGCTCATTTAGTTGAACGTAAATTTTATTTTATTTTAATTTCACAGCAATTCTTTTACAATAAAGACGATTTTTTTTTGTCTTTTTTGACGTGCGTTTTATTGTTTTTTTTTTAATTTTTTTTTACTTTCAGTTCATTATGCAAATAAAAAAAAAATGCCATTGAAAAAGTAGGGTTACGTGAGTCTGTTCAACTGTCGGTATTCGTACGCATAAAAATGGCGGTCTATAAACGAATGTCACTTTTGAAAATAAATAAAACTAACAATTGACACGTGACTTTGAAAAATAAATGTGCACCTGTGGTATGAGTAATATTCAAATGTTTTATTTTTGTGTCTTAAGTGACTTCAAGCATTTAGTATATTGTCATCTGTTGAAAGAGCTGACTTGAAGCCTAAGAAGGTAGAATAGAAAAATGGGCATGCTCTCGCCCACACATAGTACAAATTTAAATATTAGACAATGCCCTATTACAGCCATTAGAAATTAAAGGTACAGGGTAAGTCGAAGTCGGGGACTCTCGACTCAGTTGCTGTCTGACCTTATTCATTATTTAAGAGTTGACTCAAAGGTTTTGCGTTTTGAGATGAATGAAGAGTACATTAGAGTACTGAGCCTTATGCGACATTCCACCAATTTTAGTTAAATGCTATACAAAATTTCCGAATTATAATTATTAAATGCAACTCATATAGAAACTTGTCTGCTTAACTTGGATTTCAATCTATAAACGAACTTATAAACTGAAGCATCAAGTAAGCTTAGCGTAATACATCAAACGTACTTCTATATTCTCAATTGTGAAACAAATTCAGTCGTATCAAAGATTGTTTCTTAATAAATATATTGTTTATAAAATGAAATCGATAAAAAGCATGTTTTTGTGGAAACGTAAAGGAGAAACAGCTCAAAGGCCGCTGATCGCCATAGCGACCTGTGTACACAAATATTTATTGTGGGTAATGATAGCGTTCTTTTGCATCACCATGCTGGACTTGATGGTCAACAAGAAAAACAGAGTATTATACAAAAAGGTTCTAGCCACCATTATTGGAATGTATTTACTTGGCTATTATATTTGGAGTCGCACTCAGGCGGGACTATAACGCAAATCAAAGAAGAAAATTCGTAATATTTTATCGATTAATATGTGAAAAAATGTTAATTATTTTGGCTTATTAAATTGTTTTGTTTTGTTGAAAAACCGCTAGTTTTTCTTTATATACACCGTTCTTTTTTAGCGCTTTGTTAGCGCGTTCTTTAGTAGTGGGCACCAAAGCAGGCATTTTATGCTTGAATAAAAAGTCGGCGCACTTGCAATTTTCCGACGATTGCTGATCGACATATCGTGTACACAATGAAAAAGGATTTTCTAAAAATGGCTCAATGACTTGTATACCCTGTTCCTTATGGCACATGGGTGTATTTGTTGTGTGCACATCGAAAATGTATATAATACTCAAAAGGAGGCGCGGACCTTATAACTTAACTAATAACTTAAGCTACCTTGGTTAAATCAACTATGAAGTCGTATTTTTTCGGTTGTCTTTTGAGATAGGATCATCAAATATAGAATAGAAAAATGCGCGTGGCCATGCAATAATGAAACTTTGCATGTACGCTATGGGGATTGAGTGTAATACGACCACGCCTATTTACAGCCAAAATAGAAAAACCTCATATCTCTGGAACCAATTGGTCTAGAAAAGTGAAAATTAGTATGTATGATATTGAAAGGAAATTAAATCTTTTTCGATTAAAAAGTAGGTGGGGCAACGCCCTATTACAACCGTTACAAATTAAAGGTACAGGGTTTGTCGTAGTCGAGCAGTCTCGACTGCAATTCCTTACTAGTTTTCTCTTCAGTTTCATAATTTGCCTATCAAGTTCAATCGCTTGATCCTTCAAAATTCTACAAGGTTCCTTAGATTTTTTTTTAACTTTTAATTACTACTGTTATTTTCTTAAATTCTTTAATAATAAAAATAAATGAATACTTCCTTAATTAAAAACAATTTTGCAAAATCGTTGAAAAAATATATACATACATATATCTTTTGTTTTCCAAGAACTGAAATTGAGCGATGGCATGAGCATGTGCTCAAAGCGAACATAAGTTCGAATCAAGTATCTAAAACTCGAACATGATCGCATGTTCATTTGTACATTTGTGTTCAGCAACGAGCTATGCTCGAACAAAAAGTTTTCGAGGAACTCGCATGAACAAAATGTTCACTTTAGTTCGGGTCGCTCATGATACACGAGCTCGTTCAGCATTGCGCACGCATTAATAAATAAAATTGCCTATGTAAAGTAAGGTAAGGTAGTAACATACGTCATTTTAATACTTTTGCTGAATCGAGCCCATTCGATCTTCTTTGCTTGTACTCTATGTATGAAGTCAACCAACTCAACATAAGCCATTGCATTGCTAATTTGGATCTATATTACTACGTTTCTAACGATTACGCGTATGTTACAAGCAATCACACAACACATACAACTTTTGCATTAAAATTTAGATTTTGGCTCTTTGACAATCGATGGCACAATTGAATGACAATAATGTCGTTCATAAAGTCATCTAATTCTTCCTTAACTTCTTTATCCTAATAATTTTTAACATTTTTTCGTGTAATTTTAATTTACTTTCATTTATTATACTCTTCACGAAGTGAAAAGTATTATAGTTTTGTCACGAAGTTTGTAACAGCCAGAAGGAGGCGTGGCCGACTATACAAAGTATATATATTCTTGATCAGGATGACAAGACGAGTTGATATAGCCATGTCCGTCTGTCCGTCTGTCCGTCTGTCTGTATGTATGCAAACTCCTCCCTCAGTTTTGAAGCTATCGACCTGAAACTTTGCACAGACCCTTGTATTTTATTACGATGACACATTGGTCGGAACCAGCGAGATCGGACCACTGGAACTGGTAGCCACCATACGAAAAGAAGAAGAAACTAGTAAGGGCGGTATAGTTGAGTATACTCAACCATATAATACCCTGCACATACCCTCACCCATTTAAATGGTGTTCCAAATATAAAAAATCAGTCAAAAGTGAGGAATTTTTTAAAAATTCGAGTTTGTTGATCTCTGAGGGGGAAGCCATGAAATAAAGGGGTGTTTTTCGGTATGCAGTTTAAAGGACGTATATTAACTGAATCTGCATACAAAATTTCAGACATGTATATTTCATAGTTGTGGAGATATACATATTTTAATAAAAATAACTGGAATCTACCCAAATTTAAGTTTGCCGACCTCTAATGGGTAGTTCAAATACAAAATGATATTTTCTGGTATGCAGTCTTAAGAAGTTATATATACTTTGTCTACGAACAAAATTTCAGGTCCGTACCTTCAACAATTTCGGAGATGTAGGCTTTGACATGCAAACACTATTTGAGGGGTTATTAAGGGTAGGGGGGAAAAACTTGGTATACAGTTTTAAAGATATACATTTATGAAGTCTGCAT